>JADLZN010001578.1:0-188746 GCA_018155175.1 Sinocyclocheilus anophthalmus | reverse complement strand
AATCACACGTTTATTGATAAACCATTTAAATCATTATAATTAGCCTTTAATTGCCTACATAGCCTAAGCTCTCAAGCACACTTATAAAGCTTGCCACAACGCACCGCAGAAGCTAATGAAAAATGTTAATGCAGCCTCCTTACTGTTTCTTTTCCTGACACATTCATAATCATTACTTCAGTGCTGCGGTGCGTTAACATTTTAATAATGTATTGATAAACTAGTGCTTTCTTTGTTTTCAGCTTCAGAGATGAAGTCGGTGACATTGACTCGTCATCTCCGCAGTAGTGGACGCACCTGTATGCATGTTTCATACGGATTACATAATCTGAGAATATTTGTTTTCCATTTGAATTGGTTCATTTGAAATTAGACATTTTGCTCTCTATAGATATATTTTTCATGTCTGTAAGGCAAGTATACATGGAGTTTCGCGTTCAAGTTCACAGAGGCTGAGACGGCAGAAAGCGCATCCTGTTTGCTTTCATTATTTCACAAAAGCACAGTGTTTTGTTGTTATTGTGACTGTACACAAATAAAAATAGACCCTTTACAGATTCGAATGATGTATTACCTCCTCTCTTTATGACAAAAAAGTATTTTAAGAGTAAGTGAGCGCATCCGCGCCTCCATCTGTCCTGCAGTGAGCACTAATGTTCAGCTTCCACACAGACACGTCCTCTTGGGTACCTTCCTATCCAATCCGGACTTCAAATAGCGCCATTTTTTTCTTGCTAGGGTAGGCCTCACCGTGATTGAGCGGCCATGTAAAGTTACTAATACTTACATATTTCAGATGAAAAGCCATATTTGAGGTCGATGAATGATAGGCGAGCATTTGGATGTCCTGTCCGATGTACTAGCCTACCACATAGACCAGCTGTTAATGATCTGTCCGTCACGGACTGCGTGACTTCGCAGTGGATATGTTTTTTTTATTTTCTCCTCGTTCGACTAAATAAATTCTTGGTCACTAATTATGGGGAAGCCCTATTGATAATAACTATTTACTGGAATAGCACAGTGAAGTTCAGTTTGACATACAACTGAAATTATTTGTCAGAAAATAGCCAAACAAATCTCTTTCGGCCAAATAAGCGAAAAGACTAAATAAATTGTACCGAACAATGGCGTGACGCGATCAAATAGAGGCGTGCACTAATGCAGCAAACATGTTGGCAGTATGGAAGCATTTAAAACTGTCCGAGAAAGACGCAAAAATGATTACAAGCACCGACAGCGAGAGACTGTTTATTGCTGCATCTCTGCTCTTCGATAAACTATGAAGGGTTTGGTTACGTGCAGATGATTGAAATCGTGAAATGGCCTTAAACAAATAAACAGTAGAACGTTATGTTTTCTACGTACCCCACAATTGCTTTATTCTGATAGTGCCGCCTGAGCTCGTGGCGCTATCTGCTGGTTTTAGCAGGGTTTCAAAGTGCAAGGAAAATTCACTGCGCTGCAAACAGTGTTACTCGCAGTTTGCTCAGTAACTATTTAGATTCTATGAATTTTTACAGGCACTTTTTACAGCTCTTTATCAGGTATCCCTTATTATGAATAATAAAAATTCTTCAATAAGAACATTGATCATTTTTTAAATGGAAATCTTTTGTAACATTATACGTCATTACTGTCACTTTTGTTCAAATTAGTGTATCCCTATGTATTAAAATAAAAAAAAAATCGATCCCACCTTTGAACAGTAGTGTTTGTTAAATTAATTAATTCTGTTATGATATAATAATTTTTTTTTTTTTTTAGATCTTAGTCTAAAACCACATTTTTATCAGTAATTATAGGCAATCCACATCCAGTTGATTTTTGTTGATTTTCATACCCATCCTTGTTGTCTCTTAAATCGAGGAGTGTTCTGTAAAATCTGAGTCTGTGTTTTGGTTCTGCCCATTTTTTAAGGAATTACTGAGACTGTAACATTTACTCTAATTTAATAATCTTATTTGTAAAAAATTTCTCAAAGCAAATGTCTCAAACTGGACTGTATCGCAATCTTGTTGACCAATAGCGTCACTCAGTGCGTGATTGTGCACCCTGGGAATATCTGCAGCCAGTGGGAATGAATGTGACATCTTCAGCAGCGAGCTACGAGTAATCAATAAAGAACTCGCTCTTGCCTTATACATTCTCTACATCACCTGATGGTGACGCAGAATTCTTCAGATTGGCTAAGTCTGGGAACTTTTTTCCCTTCTTCTCCATAAAGGTCATCTGCCAGTCGGGATATGCGTCAGCGTCGTCCTCATGTTTCCTCATTACATTTTCACAGGGGTTTCATTTCAGCCCCTGTGGGCAGGGAAGTCAACGCTCCATCAAAATTGGACCGTGTTGCCGCACCTTCACTGCCTGTTTCAACACTGAAGTGCCATACAGTGATTAACCTCTGCTCTGTTTTCTCAGGGTGCTCACGTGTGCATGTGCAAATCAATTTTGTCCTTAGTCAAGTGGAAATATCTCTATTAGTGTAATTGATTATTTTCCCTGGAGCTCCGGCGTGGAATTTTGTAGCCACAAGGTTCATGGCACGGTTCTTTGTCGAAGCTGTGGTAAAATAATTTAGTGCCCTTAAATTAATCATTGTGCACTGTATTCGCAGCAGGAAAGGCTTTAAATCCAGCAGCAAGCTTTCGTATGTAGGGTATCAGAATTTACAGTCGCTTCTCAAAGCTTGGAAAGCAAATCCTCGAAAGAGACGACAAGGAAGACTTGGACTTAAACCTGTGGGAATCGTTGGGGTCCTTTTTCTACACCCGTGTGTGGTTTTGGCTGGGGGTGCAGAGTTAAGTTTAGTTTGTAGAGCAATAACGGTAAATTTGTCTATGCTTGCCCCCTCCGAGGGTACGGCTGCAATTGTTGAGTCACATGCATTGGGATTAATCCATTTTTTTTGCATGATAGTCCCTCAAGATCAACAAATCTTATTCCATGTTGAATTTTCAATTAAACCAATCGCTCTGTCTGTCTGAGAACTTGATTTATGACCATGAGAAAATTTAACAAATGAGCTTTGGTAGTCCTTTCCAAATTTCTTAGCTGTATGTTGAAAATGTACTAGCTCTGAGGAGGTTGCCGTGAAGAGGGTGTGGAAGTTGTTCTCGAGATGCTTTGCATACAAAGGGAGAGATAAGTAGTAGCCGGGACGTTCAAATTCTTAATAGCAGGTTACCTGACATTTCCATCCTGTGACTCAGCCTAATGCTTCTTGTTAACTGTTGATTCCATCACCGTCTGTTATTTTGGAATCAGTGCCGCTCGTGACGCACATTACCGGTGGCATTTGCTTAGAAGTCCCTGAAAGCCGTCTTTTGCCCTTTAGTCATTTCAGAACAAACTGTCATAAAAAAAGCAGAACTGGTTAGCTGTGCCGCACGTATACTGATGCCCATGTGTTTTTAATGGTTTTTATGCTTCTTCAAGGTGACCATTATAGATACTGGGGTGAGAGGGACGATTGCTGTTGGGCTGGTTCCCCAGTATTACAAACTTGACCATCAGCCTGGCTGGCTTCCACATTCAATAGCTTACCATGCCGATGATGGAAAGTAAGTTCGTTTTTTTTTTATTTGTTGTCTTGTTTAAATATTTAAGGTATTTTGATAGATAATTTATTAAATTGTTCTTTTAAACAAAATGTGTTTTTTGTCAACTTTGTTTTGTTGGTTGCCTGGTGACATTTTTTTGATTCAAGATCACTTCTTTTTTCCATGAATCTTTCCAGTTGTATGTCATTGATGACTCTATCTCTCCTGTTCACAGGCTTTACAACGGTAACCCCGTCGGCCAGCAGTTTGGTCCTAAATGTAACCGTGGTGACCGAATCGGTTGCGGTATCTATGCAGACACTTTCGATGCCGGACTCCTCACTGTGTTTTTTACAAAGAATGGCAAGGAAGTGAGTCTCCATGCCTTGGTACCAAAGTCACAGCACATGTCACCAATTTACAGTAATGCTAATGCAAATACTTAGTGTATTGCTGATGAACACTGCTGTTGAAAATTATGGAGTCAGTAAGTAACTTACATTGTCATAAAAAATCTTTAAAGAATGCCTATCTTTAAAATCTCGACAGTTCCACAAACCAAATGTAGCAGCAACAACTTTTTTTCAACATCACATAATAGAAAATGTGCTAGGAGCACCAAATCAACATGAATAATGATGCTGAAAATTCAGCTTTTGCATCACAATTACATTTCAAAATATATTCAGATAGAAAACAGTTATTTACATTTTAATAATATTTCCCAATATGTTTTTACTGACCAGATAAATGCAGCCATGGTGAGCAAAAGAGACTTCTTTTAAAAACTTTTAAAAATATTACTGACCCTGAACTTTTGAATGGTAATGTTATAGTTGACTGTAAAAATATATCATGAAACTGACAGTAGAGATGATTTCGGTTAAATTAAATTGAATGCCGTTATCTAAGTTTAAGCTTCTAACATCCCTTTAATTCTGTATTTACATAAATAATCAAATTGCAAAATAAAACAGTGTTAAACACATTTAATTAATTGCAAGTGTTAACTTTGCCAACCCTATGTAAAAATAATTAGACACTATAGATTTAAGCATTCTTTAGCTAATCACATAACATCTGCATCAAACTATGAGTTCTATAGTCTATTGTGTGTAATGGTTTTGTTTATTACTCCATTACAGTGGTTACAAGAATCTGTAGAGATAAAGTCTTTGAACACACAATAGTCTAGTCTTCAAATTGAGGGTTGTTTTCTGATGACTGGTTTTCCTGCAGGCCAGATAGTAGGGTCAGGAGTGATACAGACATCATTTCAAAGAGCAGTCTTTATTCTCAGTTATAATGTGCTGTAAAATAGTGGTTAACTTTATGGAATGCTTTAACAGAGCTCTCTTGTGTGTGTGTGATGGAAGGTGGGGTCAGTGGTGGTGCCGGTGGCTCCAGATGGGCTTTTCCCTGCCATTGGCATGCATTCCCTCGGTGAGGAGGTACGGTTGGACCTGCAGGCAGAATGGGGTTCGGAGGAGGAGGACAGCGTCATGATGGTGGACAGCCATGAGGATGAATGGGCACGCCTGTATGATGTCAGAGTCAGCGGCACGGTGAGTGGGGGATGGCCATCGAAAACCAAACCAAATGTGAAACCAATGAGTTTCATAATCATTTTTGCCTCTGTAGGTCTGTGGAAAATGTTATGAGTTAAGTGCCGGCATGGTGATAGACTGTAAAGTAAACCATATTTTACGCTGGGTTAATTGGAAGTCATGTATTGTTAGGAATTAGTGGTGCTTGCTAAGGCAAGAATCAATATTCCAGTTGCCATATTTAGGCTTAAGGATTGTAACGAACCCTGAACCTTGGCGGACATGAATGATGACGTTTCGTGGCTCATTTCTGAGCAGTTGAATGTACAATTTTCGCCCGGTGGCTGAGAAAACGGGCACAGAGGTTTGCACTAAAAGAGGAACATGAGCTATATCTAGACACTTTGTGGTGGTGATTTTTGCACAGGGAAGTACCAGTTTGCAATACCTTGGTATTGCACAGTATTCACGGTTCCTAATAGAATGTCTCAGAATTTCTTGGCGCCAGTTACATGGCATTGTACTCAACCACATATTTACATGGCAATGCCGTCAACCAGAGCGTCATGACCATGTTTTCCTGGTAAGAGAGGATCATAGCTGTTTTTCATAGCTGTAGAATTCTGATTACCACCCACATTTGTTTTTACTTGTAAAATCAAATCCTGCTATTTTTATTCAAACTTTTGTCATACACCAACCATTCAAAAGTATGGGGGTCAGTAAGATTTTTAATCATGTGGAAAGAAATGCTCTTGTTTCACCAAGTTTTGTATTTGGTCGTAAAGTAAAAAGAGTAAAACTTGCCCCATATTATTACATTTAACAGCATAATGTACTCCAGTGTTTAGTGTCCACATATCCTTCAAAAATCATCCTAATTCTGCTTTGAATGCTTAAGAAACATACTATCATTATCATGTTTCAAACAGTCTGCTTAATACGTTTTTTGAAACCATCATACATTTTTAAGGATTTTTTGAATATAAAAGTTCAAAAGACAGCAGTTATTCGAAATGGACAGCTTTTTGGAACTTACTTTAGTCTTTACTGTCACTTTTGAACAGTGTAATACATCCTTGTTGAATAAAAGTGTTAATTTCTTTTAAAAAAAATCTTGCTGCCCCCAACCTTTGAAAGGTAGTGAAGTCTAATATTATTGCAATAAATATTGTCTGTGTTCCCAACATCCAAGCCTTTTAGTGTTACTTTGATGTAATCCCTGCTTAAAATATTTTGAACCATCATATCTCACAGGTTTTCCCCAATAAATTATGACAGGAATGATGTAAATCCAAAAACCACACATTACTTTACTTCCTGTCAGCCATTTACCAAGTTGAAATTATCATCATTCCTAGAAAAAAACAACAACACCTGGAGGAACGCGGTGATAGAGGAGTCTGCCGAACCCCAATGCGTGTGCGGTTGTGACTGAGTGGAGGGAATTGCTCGCTGGAGGCAACGTGTTTTCACTAGTAATTCCTCAGAGTAGTGTTAGATAAAGTTGAAAGGAACAAGCAGTCGTGTGTTTGGATTGGTTATGGCGCAGAGACCTCCCAATAGAGTGAGACATCGTGCTCACCTTCCCATCTGATGCCCTGAACCTTCTTTGGCCAATTAATGCTGTACTGAGGTCATGAAAGCATTCAGCATAAAGTGCCGCACTGTTGTTATGCTTCACTGGGCTGATGGCACGAACTGGGCAGCGCAGGCCAGAAATGACACCAGACCATCTTGTAAAAACTCAATAAGAGGACTTACGGGGTGCCAAGGAATCTTTTTGCCTTTCTAAAATGTGGTTTTCTCAGTTGTGTGCCTTCTCTGTGAGTCCCGTTGGCTTGGCGAGAGGGTGTTCCAAGACTTAAAGACTCTGCTGATAAGGGCATGTTTTAACAAGAACCCAAAAACGTTGGTAGATGGAACCAAGTGCGAATGCCCACGTGGTTTAGTTTCCACAGAGTTCGTTTCTTTCAGAATTAGCAATCTCGCTACAAGATGGATTTTGTGCAAAGCACACGCCGTCAGCGGCATGCCAATAATAAAATGATTCTTTTGTATGTTTAATAGCTGAGGTTCGCCAGGCAGCTTTTGAAGATGCTTATCTCCTACTCTTCAGGCACGATCTAATGTAAACCAAGACTTAGAATGTTCTTTCACAGTCTGTCCATTTTGTAGCCTGTCTCCGACGGATCCAACATGCCGTCTGCGGCTTTCAGAACATCACCAGTCATTCCCTCCATTTATGGAGTAGCTCTTGTCTTTCAGTGATAGTTGGTAGGAACACATTTCCATTTTGTGGTAAAATGATTTAGAAATGTCTGTCTTTCAGTAAGACATTTCAGTAAGACATAAAAACAAATGTATTACAGTATTAGTACAGATATCAACATCAGTGTCTTAAATAATCTTTATCAAACCAAAGGGGTTTTTCGCAACTTTTATAGGATGTCACCATAGAACAGTGCAATGAATTTAATAGGGACGAACCTCAAGCATTCTGTCATCATTTAATCGCTTTGGAATACAATTCAATTCAATTCAGTTTATTTCTATAGTGCTTTTCACAGCAACTCAGTGCAAAGCAGCTTTACAAACATTAAAGACGCTATAAAACATTAGATGTTTAGTAATAGCTTATCAGTGGTGACTATCTCAAGTTGATTTCCATTATAGCAAAATTTGGAAGTTTTGTATGTTGTTAGAGGGTTGGTATCATTTGAGGTCTTCTGAGAGGTTGGCATCATCTTTTCTCAGGTGTTCGGTCTTTTCAGGTCTTGTCTTTGTAAGGTGCTGGATCCAAACTGAAGCTTGTGTAATTCCTGGCATCCCGTGGAATAAACAGAGAAGGTAGAATACAAAATTATTTATTTATTTAAAGGGGTCATATGACACCATTTAATGTTTTCTTTTGTTTTTGGAGTGTTACAAGCTGTTCGTGCATATATAAGATCCGTAAAGTCGCAAAGATTAAAGTCTCAAACCCAAAGAAATATTCTATTTAAAAGTTAAGACTCATTCATGCCTTCCTAAAACGCCTCATTCAAACATGTCCCCACAAAGTCACTGTGTTGGAAGATTTGCATAACACCGCCCAAATGTACATGCAAAGAAAGAAGGCGTAACTTTTATTCTCGTTGTAGTATTGTTGTTGCCGCCATGTCGTGGAGATGCTGTGTGTTTCCATATATGGTAAGGGACATAACATTTCCATAACACGTTTGAGGTATTCGGCCAATCACAACACACTGATAGCTGGCCAATCAGAACACACTGTGCTTTTCAGAATGATGAGCTTTGTAAAAATCAGAAACGCAGGGCAAAGAGGGGCAACAATAATGTACGGTATGTGGAAAATAATGTGTTTTTGAACCTTAAACCATGTAACACATTTGTGCCTACAAGCCACACCCCCAAAGTAATGTTCTTTCAAGACTCCCCTTTAAACTTTGGCATGGGCATGAGGGTTGACGTCAGTGACACACCCTATTGTCTGTTGTTGCTTGTTAATTAATTGTGAACATGGAAAGCTTTAACAGGATGTCACTGTTTTTTTCTAGATTGATTGTTTTGTGGGGTCCATTCTAACATGTGTAAATGCTGAGTTAAAAAAAAAAACACATTATTTTTCACATAATTTACCTTTATTCCATACCGCTTTGTCCCTTCTCTGAGAAATGCACTGATCATTTCCTTCTTTTATGAAGCCCCTCCCTCTGAAATAGGCGATGGGCTCTGATTGGTTAGCTGGCCCAGTGTTTTGTGATTGGCTAAACCGCCTCTAGTGTGTCTAAGCGTCCCGCCCCTCACCTCGGCGTCATGTGCTCCGGTTGTATTATAAACAGCGGCGGCGTTAATATCGCGTATTAGTTTGAGCCCGGTTGAGAAGCAGAGAATATTATTGAAGAGGATCAAAGTCAAAACCTTTGCAGCCGCGGCCTTAAAAAAACGATTTTTATGGTAGCTATGGTTTTTCTTGTCTCATTATCTTAATGCTGCTGTTACTTGTAAATGCTGCTTCCCTCGTCGCTTGGGGGGGGATGTTAAGCTTTTTTTTTAATATACGCTTCATTAGAGTAAAAAAAAATCGCTGATGTAAAGACGCTTTTTTTGTTTAATTATGTTTGTTAAGTTGTACGGCAACTGCAACCTTGCGCTCTGCCGTTTTGTATTCTTATTGGAGCGTCCTCCTCTGATGGCATTTCCAGATAGATATCGAAACGTAGTTAGATAAGAAGGATGCAGGCCATAGAAAAATAACATCTAACACGTCGCCTCTTCTCATGACCTATATTTATTTTATGCAAATAACCAGAAAATCTGTTAAAAAGCATTAACAAAACATCACAAAAAAAACATAGTTTCTTATTTTTGAACATTAAAGTGTTAGAGCCTGAGCTGAATGAGGATGCGCTAGAGAGAGAGAGGATGCCGAGCGTGCAGACTAGTAGCATGGGAACGCTAGGAACAGGAATGAGAAACTGCTGCTTTCGAACTTGATTTTGAAACTTGTGAATCCTTAGAATCGCAGATTCATATATGAAGAGATATTTAATAAACGTGCAGCACCATCTAGGTTTCACCTTCCCTTCCATTTCATCTAAAGCAGCACCAGCATCGGGCCATACACAAAGCCGTCCCTTGCTGCCTTGTATCCGCGTAGGGCGGCAGGTTTATCAAGGGATTGCTGATACATCAAGAACCGGGAAGTACCTCTGTGTAGTCCTTACCGACGCCCGTAATTTTGTGCTAGGCATTAACGGACAAGAATTTATAAAAGACGAGTCATCGTTCCATTTGCATTGAACTTTCTCAATCTTCGAACTTTGCGGTATTGTTATGCCATTCAAAAAAAGCAACATTACCACCAACTACCTCAACGTTAAAACGTGAAAATCAGCAATGACCACCCCCTTTAACATGCAAAACTGAAACATCCTCCTGAGTAACAAATGTTCATAACAGGTTCTGAATAGTACAGTGTTGATTAAATTATGACATTTGCTTTTTATGTTAACGATTCCAGTTAATAGTGCCGTTGCTCTCATTTTTAGCGAGATGTTGACAATTTATAAAAGTGGAATAATACAAGAATCTTCTTATTTAGTAATATTCCCATGAACAAGAATGACGACCGTTAAAGTGTCAAGCAACTAATGCAGAATTAGTAATTATAGAACCCAAAGAGCCTGTGCGTTCATTCAAAAGATGCATTTGAGATGACTTTAAATAATAATCCTAGTACTAGGTCTCTGCCCAGTATTCAGATTTCATGGTCGCGATTAATTGCTAATGCTTTTTATCACGGTATACGGTATTATCAAGGTATTGAAATTTAGTTTTAAAAAAGTGCTGCCATAATACAGTATAACAGGTTTAATAACTTTCTTATAACAATCGAGCATAACCAAAAAATATAAAGTAAAAATAAACAATTAAAGTACCAATAATTATAAGACCAATATGTCTAACTATTATTCACATAAACATAAAATTTCTCAAGAGCAATATTTGAAGGGGACACAAATAATACAGCAAAAATTGTACTTGTAAGGATATGTATACACAGAAGAAAGCCTTACTACTATTAGTGCAGCACAACTTCAAGCTGTTGTGGTCGCGTCTTGACCGCTGTTTGTGTCTGTTGTAGCAGTGCTATCCCGTCACAGTTGTTTGCCCAGTCCCGTGGTTGCCTCCCGTGGAATTGGGCTACTTTAGCTGTTGGCCTGTAGACCTCCCGCTGGTTTTTTCATGTCCGCGGGTTGAAGCGACCCTAAAAACCATGATATTTAACCCCTGAAATGCGAATTTTACCAGGGAACCCCACCAAAAACGTGTATTTTTTCCACACAAACACGAACACATGCTGAATATTAGTGCTGTGCCTGCCTTGTTATGAGAATTGTGAATAAAAAATTGATATTCGTCTAATTCAACAAATAAACATTTGCATTTGGCATTCAAAATAGTATACAATCAATGTTAGGTGTGCATTAGGGAGCGTCATCAGTGGCGCACGAGATGTTGTGATGATGATGTAAGTGACGTTGTTGCATTTTAATGTTTTGTTAGTCTAGCCTACGAGACGCGCAGTTGCTGCGTTATTTCAAAATATTAGAGAAATATAGTAGCTCAATGCTTAGAAGATCTTGATTAGGTTAAAACCGAAACCAAGCCATTCACACAGAATGCAAATTCAGCGCATTTTTAGACGGACAAATATGACTGTTGCACTCACGTCTCACAAGAGAATATGTATAAATGCAAAGTTATAATTCTAGTTAAACTTTAGAAAACGACGTCACGAATTGTGTGAGTTTATTTCCTTTTCACAACTGGCTCTATATTTTTTTGAAAGGCATCTTGTGATCGGCGATTCTGCCTTTTTTTTTTTTAATTTATTGTGACCATGCATTAAATGCATGATGCTGTTTTGTTCATATTGTTTATGTAATTTACGAAATTATATTTGATTTTTATGAGTTAATTTAGATGTAATGCACGTTTTTTTATAGAGTTACTTTACTTCCTTGCGTTGACAATTTAATGCTCTGCATTATTTTGTTCATTGCGCCCTTCTGTGGCCTCGGGATGTAAAAAGTTTCCTTAAGACCTATTTAATTTGCATATAAAACATTAGAAATTAGATTTTTTTTTTTTATTTTGTGTTTGATTGTTAAAACACAAATATTTGTTGTTTGTCTCAATAAATTGGGTTAATTTGAAAATACAGTGGTTAAATTTAAACCTTTTTTTATTGCTTTTTGTTTTAAAAAAAGTTATAAAAAATGTAAATAATTATCGATACCGAACGATTTGAAACATTGTCACAGATCAAGCCAGAGACAACAGGTTACTGAATGAAATAGCAGGTTTATTGACATGAATGGATGTGGCAGATTGACTGAAGCAAAGGCGGGTGAGTATCCAACAGAAATGATAGTTCTAATGATTCTTAGCCGAGTACTGAAGATGGGTTTCTTTGCAGGTATGCAGAGGGTATGGGATCCAGGAGCGAAGGAGATCAACGTAGGAGGAACCTTGGGAATCTAAGAGTAAGTAGAGACAGGTAAGTAGCATATAAAGAGTCTGGTAAAGTTCAGGGTAGTGAACGGTAGACCTCCAGGGGCGGCTCCTGACACCCTCAAGTGGTGACGGGGGCGACCACGGCCTCTGGGTGCAGGACGATTTGGATGGGTCCGATGGAACTCTTCTAACAGTAAGGGGTCAAGAACGTCGTCCTGGGCCACCCAGGATCTTTCCTCTGGTCTAAATCCTTCCCAATCTACCAGGTATTCTAGCCGGCCTCCCCACCTCCGTGAATCCAAGATTTCCTTGACCTGGTAGACGGAGGCTGTTCGAAGGTCTCTGGAGGAGAAGGCTCCGCTGGTTCCGTGAGTTCTGGTGCAGAAGGAGAGAAGGGGTTTAGGAGGGATACGTGAAAAGAAGGGTGAATTCTGTACCTGGGTGGGAGTTGAAGCTGGTAGGTGACCTCATTTATCTGCCTCTGTATCGGGAATGGACCGATGTAGCGGGGACTCAGCTTCTCGCACAGCAGGTGGAGGCGCAGATCCCGGGTTGATAGCCATACTTGGTCTCTAGGCTGGTAGGTGGGAGTCGAGGAACGCCGGGTGTCCACGAAGGTTTTGTGCCTCTGCACTGCATGTTGAAGGTGGACTTGAGCTGAGTCCCACACTCTCTTGCTCGGGCGGGATCACGCCGTAGAAGTCGGAAACCCTTAGTCCACACGGGACCTTCCGATGGTTCTCAGCTCCACGGGAAGATGGGGGTTGGTAGCCAAGTATGCACTGGAAAGGTGTGAGTCCGGTGGAGTTTTGTCAGAGGGAGTTTTGTGCATACTCAGCCCATGGGAGGAGGCGGGCCCAGCTGGCGGGCCCATACTACCCCGTCTTGGTAGTATGCCCAGAGGTAACGCCCGAGTTCCTGGATCTTGCGCTCAGTCTGGCCGTTAGTCTGGGCATGATAACCGGAGGACAAGCTCACTGTGACCCCTAGCAGTTGGAAGAACGCTTTCCAAATGTGGGAGATGAATTGCGGACCGCTGAGACGATATCCTCTGGGACTCCGTAATTCCTGAAGATGTGTGAAGAGCGACTCGGCAGTTTCTAGCGCCATGGGTATTCTCTTGAGGGGAATTAGTCTGCAGGCTTTCGAAAAAAAAGCCACTGCCACTAGAACGCAGGTGTTGCCTTCAGAGTTGGGTAAGTCAGTAACGAAATCGTGTATGTGTCAGTGGCATGACTTTCCTAGCGGGGAAGGGACGGGGGGATTTATAGACATAGCACAGCCGATCAACCCGCCAGGACGTACCTGATGACATCACGGGACATACTGGGCCACCAGTACCGAGCTTGGAGGAGCGAGAGGGTTCTGTTGGCTGCCTGGATGTCCAGTGCCCGGTACATTGTGAACTGAGCCCAGAAGGGGTAGTCGCTGAGATGTGGGAACATACGTCTTCCCTTCTGGGCCTCCCAGCGGAGCTGGTTCGGTGAGAGTGGCGGCTTGGATGTCCTTGTCGATATTCCATACAATAGGACTTACAATTAGGGGTGGAGGGAGAATTGGCTCAGGCTCTGAGGGTGCATCTGGTGAGTGCTTTCGTGACAATGCGTCCGCCTTACAGTTACGGTTGCCAGGCCGGTAGGTGATGGTGAAGTGAAACCTGGTGAAGAACAGCGCCCAGCGGGCTTGACGGGGATTGAGTCTTTTTGCATCTTGGAGATATTGAAGGTTCTTGTGGTACATAACAACAGTAAAGGGATTATTTGCTCCCTCTAGCCAGTGCCGCCACTCTTCTAGGGCCAATTTAATGGCGAGTAGCTCTCTGTTACCAATATCATAGTTTTGCTCTGCTGGGGTCAGTTTCTTGGAGTAGTATGCACAAGGCTGGAGGCGTGGAGGCTCGCCATACAGTTGAGACGGCACGGCCCCAACCCAGGTGGAAGATGTGTCCACTTCCACCACAAACGGGACTTGAGGATTGGTATGACGAAGGATAGGTGCCGTGCTGATGGCGGTTTTGAGCTGTTCGAAGGCTTCGTGGACGCTGAGATTCCAGGACAGGGACTTGGGCTTACCTTGGAGCAAAGAGGTTAATGGAGCTCTGTGCAGACTAAAATCCTTAATGAAGCGACGATAGAAGTTTGTGAATCCTAGGAAACTCTGGAGCTCCTTCACTGACTGGGGCCGATTCCACTCCGTAATGGCCTTTACCTTCGTCTGGTCCATTTGAATTTCCTCCTGGCCGATAACGTATCCGAGGAACTGTACGGTGGGGGCGATGGAACTCGCACTTCTTCAGATTCAGGTAGAGATGGTGTTGGCGGAGCTTCCTGAGGACCTGGTCGGCCTGGTTCCGGGAGTAGATGAGTATATCATCACTGTAAATTATTGCAAAGTCATTGAAGAACTCCCGGAACACCTCGTTCATCAAATCCCTGGAAACAGACGGTGCGTTGGAAAGGCCCATACGGCATTAACGAGATATCGATGGCCAGATGGGGTAATGAAGGCTGTCTTCCACTCATCGCCTTCCCAGATTCGAACGAGCTCGAACAGAGTGCAGGTCCAGCTTGGAGAAGATGCGTGCCCCACGGAGTTCCTCGAGAGCAGCAGGGACCAGGGGAAGTGGTTAAGGATGTTTTACAGTCTGGGAGTTTAGAACACGGTAATCAATGCTTAGCCTTAAGCCCCTGTCCTTTTTGCCCACGAAGTAGAAACTGGATGCGGCCGGTGTTGTGGAGGGACGAATGAAACTGCCTCCTGGATGAGCCTCCTGCTTACTAAAAACATCCTGGAACACCACATAATCAGATGGGACGATGGGTGTTTCCAACGGCTCGGGACTTTCGATGTGAGTGGAGGCTATTTGAGTCGTGCGAGGAGTTTGAGACTGCTTGGGAACGGCAGAGATGCAGTGCTGCAGGCAAAACTCGCTCCAGCGAGTTACCTCACATGAGTCCCATCTGATTTCCGGAGAATGGAGAATGAGCCAGGGGCGTCCCAGGATGATATCCACAGTGGGTTCCTCCAGTACCAGAAAGGTGATCTCTTCCTCATGCAGGTTGCCGATCTTGAGCCTCAGCGGAGGAGCTCTGAATTTAACCCGCCCACTACCTAGCAGTTTTCCCTGGATGGTTTCGACTCTGAGCTCCCGGGCTTGGCGTGTGCAGGGCAAGTGAAGACGTTTTAGTAGGTTCTGCGAGATGAAGTTGCCTGAGGAGCCCGAGTCGACGAGGGCAGGGATTGTAATGGAATGATCTGGAGTGAGGAGTTGCACTGATAGCATGGAAAGTTTGGAGATTTCAGGTTCAAATTGAAGGGTACTCACCTCTGGACGTGGGGGTCGGACAGGGCAGGTTCCGATGTAATGGTCCGTGGCCGTGCAGTAGAGGCAGAGTCCTGTTCAGAGGTAGAGAGCCTTGTAGAGTCCACCTGCATGGGCTCTGGTACTGGGGAACTGGCTGTGGGTGCTGCTGGAGTGTGGCAGGCTGATATGATGGGTGATATGCTGGGTGATACGATTGGCTTTTGACATTAATTTTTCCAATCCAAAATTGTCATCATAAATCGCCATCTGAGTGCGGATTCGGGGATCCAATCCCTGTCGATAAGCTGATGGACATCACCAGCGTTCGAAATTGCAGTGTGTAATCGTGGATGGGAGGGGCGCCCTGGCGCAGCCGCAGTAGTTGGTCTGACACTGAAAGCTCTCCTGTAGCATAGCCAAACACTTCCTTGAAATGGTTAGTAAATGCTTCATAAGAATGAATTATGAGGCTATTGGCATTCCATATTGCCTTCGCCTACATTAATGCTCTGCCAGAAAGGAGTGAAATCAGAAAGGCTACCTTGGTGCGCTCGGTTGTGAATTTCTGCGGCTGCATTTTGATAAACAGCGCAACCAGAAGGAGAAAGCCACCACACTCAGCTGCATCACCTGCATAGGAAGGAGGCATGACCATGGGACTAACAGAGGCAGTTTGAGGAGTTGGTGCTGGCATGAGAGTGGTACGGAGTGCATTCACCAGCTCCTCGAGGACATCCGCGGGAGTGGGAGGTCGGGGATCCATGGAGGTGACTGTATTGGTCCGGTCTTCTGTCACAGATAAAGCCGGAGACAACAGGTTAGAGAATGAAATAGCAGGTTTATTGACAGGAATGGATGTGGGGGATTGACTGAAGCAAAGGCGGGTGAGTATCCAACAGAAATGATAGTTCTAATGGTTCTTAGCCGAGTACTGAATATGGGTTTCTTTGCAGGTATGCAGAGGGTACGGGATCCAGGAGCGAGGGAGATCAACGTAGGAGGAACCTTGGGAATCTAAGGGTGAGTAGAGACAGGTAAGTAGTATATAATGAGTCTGGTAAAGTTCAGGGAAGTGAACGGTAGCCCGGACAGTGAGTGACTGGAAGGAGCGTGCTTTTGAATGGTGACTTGATTGCAAGTGACAGGTGCGGGGAATTATATATATGTACATTTAGTTTTATTTATGTATTTTTATTTTTTTGTCTTTGTACAACCCGGGCTATCATGTAGATCACTGCTGTCCGGATAAGATTATTACTTTCACAGATGAACTCTGGGAAACTGAAGATTTGCTGACTCCTTCACTTCTTTTTCCAGTTAGCTCGTTGTAAAGCCACTAATTAGCCCATTCCCATCTCATTTAAGTGGTCTTTCTGGGTTATTCTGGAAATTCTGTTTTAAATTTAGCATTAGTCTTACTGGATTTGGCAACTTTAAACAGTACGATGTCTGCCGCCATTTCTGGTTAAAATTAATGCATGAAAATAACATAACTTAAGTGCAGTCACAACCTCAGCCAGCGAAATTTGCAATCAAATGATATGGAAAATGGTGGATTAGCATGGTTTACTCAGATCCATAAATCTTTAGGCTAACCCTGATATATGTTGCCAACATCTACAGCATGAGCAAAATTGAGCAATGAATTGTCACACATAGGTCACCCCTGTCTTTGTGTGTGTGTGTGTGTTGTGTTATGAGAAGGCATTTGGCTGGCTCCGCTGTGTACGTGCGGTTCTATGCGAACGCACGGCAGAGATCAGTTTAGCTGTTACTACAGCAGAGCCTCTGCCCACCGACTAATCTCCCTACGGCTCTGCGGCCGCCAGACAGCAACCTGGACTACCGCTCGCACACATCCACATCCACACCAACGCTGGCATGCATAAACTCACTTCCACAGCTTTACATACTGCTTCGTACTCATGCGTGCATTCACCCTGACTCACACACACGCTTATGAGCTGGTTGGGAGTGATAACGTCTGAGAATTTATATAATATTATTATATATATTATATAAATAAGAATTGAGATAACATCTGGCTTTAGAGTGAAGATTTATTGTCATAAACTCTTTGGCCCGTTGTCTGTGAAAAACCTTTTTTTTTAATTTTTTTTTTTTAAACACTTCCGCTCAGAGCGTTTGTGGTTTCGTCAGGCCTGGCAATGTTGCTGAGTGTCTGAAACTGACGGGGTGACTCAAAGGGTTCGGCCTATTACTGTACATTCCCCCGTCCCAGTCAGAGAAATGATTTAGTCTTAATGTTGTACACAAGAAAACGAATGACAGTCCTCAAGCCTTCTGGCATTGTAGATGTGACTTTGGCCTGGATAATTCTGGGTAGGCTTTTAGAGCCACACTCGTACAATTAAGCCTGGACGGGAATTTGTTATTCATTATCATTATGACCTGTTTAACTGTATTACTGTAACACTAACCACTGTTAGACGGTCTTCATAGTTTCATCTTGAATAAGCTACCAGGGACATCTGTTCCTGCTCTGCTCTTCTTTTATTTTTTGCGTAACATCCCTACAGCACAGTTGGATGATTTTCTGTATTTCCATTCAGTTTAGAGCACTAGTTCATCTGATGAACCTTTAGTGTCCATATCACTGGACTTTTTGGTTTGCCTGAGTTCATCTTTTTCCCACAACAGAACGGTTTCATTTAAAACTCGGTGTGTGAGGGCACTGGAACATCGCTTCACCCCTCAAACGGAACTTGAGAGTGTGAGAAAAAGGAAATGATGACTTATCTATGGCAGGGAGAGGCTGTTAACCTGCTTTAACTTGTAACTTCCTTTGCGTTTGCTTCCTTTTTGGTAAAATCAAGATATGGCAGTCAAATGACATGTAGGGCAAAAAGGAGAAGGCCTGACGCTCAGTATAGCATTAGATTTGAGCTAAAGAAGCACAATTTATGGTACCATTTGTTATCACTTTATTGCTCACTTGATTTTATGTTATTGAAGCATAAATATTTTGGAGATTTTAAAGTAGGTAAGAGCTATATGTCAACTTAGAAAAAGGCTGCTTGGAGGAGTTACCAAGATGGAGTGAACTGACTTGGTAATGCATATGTCACCTCTGTTAGCTTAAAGTTCAAACAAAGTCTCTTCAGAGACCCTTGATTGGTTCAGGTTGTTCTTTAATCATAGCTGGTAGAAGTTAAGCTGTTAGCTTACTGTTTTTGTCAATTATGGTCTTGTAACCAGCTTCAGGAACGTTTAGCATTCGGAGCTAGTAACCGGAGGCCTGCTGGTTTGATACCCAAGAGATCCATTATCACTGTTTTTTTAAGCAAGGCATTTAACCTCAGGTTAGCCCAAAGTTCTCAGCACCATTCTGTTGTGAAATCACATAAAAGTTGCAAAAACAAATTCCCGACCTGGTCAGGAACAGGGTTGTCGGATTTTCATTGAAGCAGATTTTCAGGAAAGGAAATATTTGAGATTACTAATGTTCAAAATTAAAAAAACAACACTTAGGTTTACTTTACAACAGAGTCTCCTTCGTTAATATTAGTTAATGCATGTTAACTAATGTAGTTAAAGGTGCTGTATGTAAGTTTTTGACTCTACTAACTAAAGCATAAAAATACCATAATATGTTTGCAGATATTTAAGAAACATGCTAAGTTAACATACTTGTTTATCTGAAAAACAATGCTACAGTCAGTTATTCTCCTTTGAAAAATGTGCGTTCTGGGCCGGAATGTCGGTCTTTGTTTTGGTTTGTGAAACCTGCCCACTGCCAGTTTACCCAATTGTATTTCGGCACCCTGGGTTGCCAGTTGGCGGAGAAAACAGCGTATTTCATTTCATTCATCGTCAAATGCACTCGTTCCTGTTGGTGTCGTCAATCTGGCAACCTGCGCGTGCGTCAAGTCTGAGGAGGAGGGGCCAGGTGAAAAAAACCCCCTCTCCAATATTTTGAATTTGGAATGCAATACCTAGTTCAACCACGCGGTGTAAATCCAACGTACATCACCTTTAGTGTAGCTAATAAAAAGTGTGTTTAGTGTTTGTCGGAATGTTTCTCACCATCTGGTTAACTGTGAATAACATGCTCTGGAGAATTTTTTACATTTTTGAATTTTTTTTTCTTCATTGAGCCATTGTTTTTGGGTATTGACAGAAAGGTCAAGTATGTGGCGTATTATTTTTAGCTCCTCGGTCATTTCATCATGAACTAATCAAAAGGAAACCGAAAAAATGTTGTGGTTGATGTTCTTCAACATGACAGCTGCTTTTTTGCAGAGCCCTCTAAATATGCAAATGTCTTTTATCACGCTATGTCCGACAGCATCAGTTGCAGCAGTCCTTTGGCAGGAGTGAGTGATTATGTTTGGGTAACGTCATTCCTGCAGCAATAACTGGTAGTGATAGTTGGATCTATTGAAAGGTGGTGAAAGACTCCACAGATCAGGCCAGCGTTGAGATTTCTTTTCCAGCTAAACACTAGTAGTTTTATTTTGAAGAAATACATAGTCTCGGTTTTGATTATAAGCCAAATACCTACACTAGAGTGACACAACTCTATCACACTTCATAGAAATATTATCATTAGATATTTGCAGATGTTTGTATATCACTTTGTTTTGATTAGAAAAAGTATGTCATGACCTCTTTATATTGTTTTGCAACAAGGACTCATTCATTGATATTCGTAGTTAATACATCCAATTTTTTATAATATTTTGCTCATGTTAATTAAATGAATAGTTCAGCCCAAAATGAAA
Organism: Sinocyclocheilus anophthalmus; assembly: GCA_018155175.1. Lineage (NCBI taxonomy): Eukaryota > Metazoa > Chordata > Actinopteri > Cypriniformes > Cyprinidae > Sinocyclocheilus > Sinocyclocheilus anophthalmus. The sequence continues at coordinate 168,582 of JADLZN010001578.1, read as the reverse complement.
ATTCTGTCAGTACTTACTCACCCTCATGTCGTTCCAAACCCGTAAGACTTCGTTCATCTTTGGAACACTAATTAAGATATTTTTTGATGAAATCTGTGAGCTTTCTGACCCTGCATAGACAGCAACGGAACTACCACGTTCAAGGCCAAGAAAGGTAGTAAGGACATCGTTAAAATGGTCCATGTGACATCAGTGGTTTATCCATAATTTTATGAAGCTACGAGAATATTTTTTGTGCGCAAAGAAAACAAAAATAACTTTACTCAACAAATCTTCTCTTTCTCCACTGCCATTCACAAGAGTAGCACGACGCATACCACGACTGTCATGAATGCACATCGAAGTCTGACACGGAAGAAAGGAAATTGCTGAATAAAGTCATTATTTTTGTTTTCTTTGCGCACAAAAAGTAATCTCGTAGCTTCATAAAAATAAGATTGAACCACTGATGTTACATGGGCTATTTTAACGATGTCCTTACTACCTTTCTGGGCCTTGAGCATGGTAGTTCCATTGCTGTCTATGCAGGGTCAGAAAGCTCTCGGATTTCATCGAAAATATCTTTGTGTTCCGAAGATGAAAAAAGGTCTTACGGGTTTGGAATGACATGAGGGTGAGTAATTAATGACAGAATATTTATTTTTGGGTGAACTATTAATACATGCTGTAAAAATATATTGCTCATGTTAAATCTTTTTTTTTTTTTAAGTTTAACATAGTAGTAATGTTGTTTTTTGCCTCGAAAATGTTAATTTCGTTATTAATTCATGGTTCACCCTCTCTCTATCTACTTTGAATTAAACATGTAGCTTCTCAAACACCCACTGTTATGATTGGCTAATATCTTTGCTTAGGAAAGCAGTATGAATGCTGACAACTGAGAAAATAATCCAGAATAACCTTGAAGGGTTTTATAAATCTGTATCCAGCTGTTCGATCCAGCCCAGGTAGGTTATACCGCACCCTAAGTCGTAAATATTAAATAGCCATCAACAGATACATTACATTACTTATGGCTCGGCTGTGGGGTATAGTTATAGTTTTTAACCACTCCATCTTTGATTAACAGCTTCGTGGCAATGCCTTCACCGTATTTAACTGATTCACAAATAATCTAAGATGCAATGTCAAGCTAATTTATAGTCCCACATTAATGTAGTCGGGCGTTTTGTTAAATAATCTTAAAGGTGATAGTTTACCCAAATTCTGTCATTATTTGTTCACCCTCACGCCGTTCCAAACCTGTATGGCTTACTTTCATATGTGGTAAAAAAATATATTTTGAAGAATGTTTGGGTCCAAACAACGTTGAATTCTATTTACTTTACTTGTAGGGGCAAGAAAATTACTTAGACATTTTTCAAACTATTTTCTTTTGTGTTCACAGAAGAAAGTAAGTGTCACAGGTTTGGAGGCCCTTCCACATGAGTAAACGATGACGAAATGTTCATTTTTGGGTATCCATTTAAGCTTCTTTTTCCTAATGCTGGGCTCCTTCGGAAAGTCATGCCGGTTTCCACAGCCAGGAGCAGCACAATTATCTTAATCTTTTTAACTTGTCTCAACGTCTTAAAAACGTGTTAGCGAGGCACGCCATAACGGTCAAAGATGTCCGTCAAGTGAGCATTTCGCAGAAAAACAATTAAAATGTGCAGACTGACATGTTTTTCCAGCTATATGCAGCAGAGTGGACGTGACGAGCAGAACTTCTTTTAAATTAAAAACAAGGCACAGAGATGAATGAACATGTCTTATGTGAACGACCTCAAGCGGTACCTTTTTGTGTGCAGGAAAAGCACCATTTTTATTACTTCACCTACTGGGCACCAGTGAGCAGGTCATGGAAGTGATAATCTAAAAGTAGAAAGTAGTGCTTCGGTGGAGGCAATTATGTGCTGATGTGTTCAGTGAAATGTTGCAATGTTGCAGAAGGCTAATTTTTAATAGATTTATATATTTTTGGCTTCTTAGATCCATTGTCAAGAGTGTAGCAATGTATGAAGCACATAGAAGTCACTTTCAAACCAAGCTGCTCTCTGTTGGTCAATGACCAACTCAGTTAAACCCATTGCAAAGTCTTCATGTGGAAATCTTCATGAGGAAATCTGTGGAAACCAAATTTCTGATCACATGGATTCCTGAAATGACTGAATTTGTCCCTTGAAATGTAGCAATAGCAACAGTGATAAATGTGATCGCACCATTACACAATGTGTTATTATAGTGCAATGAACTAGAAAATTAAAAAGGAACATTTTATTATCTCATGATCCATTATTCGTAAAAAACAAATTTAGAAATTGTACTGGGATACCGTGATGTAAACATACAAAAGTACTTTTCTATCATAGATCATTTGAAATCATTTTGTTTTGCTTATTTAGGACCATCTTGGACAGTGACAGGAATTCATAGCGCTACACAAAACAGAGTCTGCATGTTGAGGCTTTAAATATATTGTTTTGTCAATTAAATGAGCAGCTGAATGCCAAGTACTTAACACTCTAAAGAACAAGGTGAATTAAGGATAAATTGCATTTAGACAGATTTCGAGTAACCGCTAGCCGACAAACGACTTATAACAACATCTTCAGAGATTTCGTCTGAGGCTGTCAAAACATAGACCCTATTTTAAAGACAAGAGACGAGCGAGACAAACATCTCAGCGGCTCCACTTGTGGGCGTCTCCCTCTTTGGGTCCTCCGCCTTTTCCACATTCTCCGCACTGTGACAGGAAGTTGTGGGACTCTCGTCCAATGTTGCACCTGTTGCCGGGGCAGCGGGTCAACAAAACAAGTTGCCGCCCCCACGTAGGTCTTTGGATGGTGACGTTCGAGAGCATGTCGGATCTGTCAGCACTGTTATCCGAGCATGCTGGGAGCTGTTGAGAGCCGTTAGGAGTGGTATAAATGTAGACAACCTCCCCATTACTCAGCATCAAGGAGGCAGGAAGGTGTGACTAGGTGCAATTTTGCCTCCATCCTCAAATGAGCATGCAACTGTCCTGGCACGAAAACTTGAAGAGGTTGATGTTGAAAAGAAGAGTCGGGATATCAGTTCCTTGGTGGGTGCATCCACCAGTGAGCATCAGAAGATGAGAAGAGAATGCCTTCCATTCCAAAAACATGCATTCTTCCATATTGAACACCAATCAGTTTATTTGGATCGATCAAGTCTGCTTTGATCAAAGCAGCGGCTGATTGTTTGCAGGATTTTGCATCTTATTTTCTGTAGTTGATCAGTGGTTTTGATGTCAGCGGGGGATATTCTTGGACAACTAACAGCAATCTGTTCATGGCCATTTAAAGGCTCCGTTTGACTTTTGCACGCACGTTTTCGTGTTTTTCTAAATGTCTGGTCGTTACCAGCATGTGGTTGTACGAGGCCCCCTGTCAGAGTCTCCGTCTGACCTGCAGTTGTCTAGCAGCGTAAACAAGGATACCAAAGGTTGTTGTAGATGGCATTGGCGAAATCTTTCCACTGCCCCAATAAAGTGCTGATTCTGATGTTGCAAACGGAAATTTCTAAGTAATTAATGACAACCAGTTGAAATCTGAAAGTAATCACCATGCTGTGTTGTGAGTTTAGAAGCTGTGCTGGGCCAGAAACAGAACGTGAGAGAAAGGCGGTTTCATGTGATGCCCAAAAGTGTTGTCTGGGTAGGCAGCTTACTAAATTTTTACTTGAAGGTAAAAATTTTACTTGATAATTGAAAGGTCATATGAAGGCCAAAAATGTTTTAATCTGAAGTTAATGTTTTAAATCGAACATTTGAAAGTGCTTATGATACCCAGAAATGCTGTTAGGCACTAGGTTCTCAATTAAAGTACAGAAGTTTTGTCCTTTTTGACCGTTGACATGCCAAAAAATGCAGTCTAGGTTGGGATCCGAGGGGTTAACGTTTAAATTAAGCACCTGAAAGTGCACATGATGGCCAAAAATGTTGTTTAACTTTTAATCTGAAGGTTAATGATGTCTAGGTAAGGCAGCTCACTAGGTTTCAAATTGAAGTGGTTTTAGCCATTGTTTTTGCCCATTTTGTTCTTTTTTGCCACTTTTTTAATGCCCAAAAATGCTTTTCAAATATGCATATGATAACCAAATATGCAATTCAGTTTTGGTCTTTAAACTGACTGTTCAAAAGTGCATATAAGGCAGTCCATTAAGTTACATTTTTTACCTTTGATCACTTGAACAGACATAGGTGCTTAAAAAGGTCATTTAGGTGGGCACAATTTCAAGATTTAATCTAAAGTGTTTTGACTTGTCCTATGAATTGAATGTTTGAGTGTACGTTAGGCATCACTAGGTCGAGACGGTCCTTGGGAGATGGCTCACACTTGCATGATCTGTTGAATGAAACATTTGACCTTATGCCATGTCAAAATTGTTCCATTGGTATATTTTGTCTTTTCATTTGTAAGGCTAGGTAGGTGGGGCTGTCGAAAGATACCACTCACATGCCTGAAGTTGAAAGCCCATGCCCCACCCTCACTATCCCATGAACTTATTGAAGACAGGTCAACCTTTTATGTCTTCCCTAATAATCTTATTACATCTTTGCTAACACACCTGATGGAAAATATCAATCTGAAGATGTGTCATCACTCTTGTGTGCTTGGGTTTGCCCATACTTGATCTCATTTCATGTAGATTATTCTTCTAAATATTCTTCTCGAAGTGCCTTGAGCTCAAAACCATCACTCAAGGAATTTTTTCTTTATATGTACACACTGCTGTTCAAAAGTTTAGGGTCTGTAAGATCTTAAGATCAACAAGGCTGTATTATTTGGATTGCAAAACTTAGCAGTTATGTTTTGAAATTAATACCATTTAAAATATATATTTTTTATTGGTAATGTATTTTTAAATTGTATTTATTCTTGTGATAGTAAAGCTGAATTTTTAATATCATTACTCCAGTCTTTCCTGTAGTTCACATGACCTCATAATCAATGTCTAGATTATGCTGGTTTGCTGGCTCAAGAAACCTTTTTTTTTCTTTATTTCTTTGGTAATCTAATATAAAGTCTTTTGTGCTTATCACCGTTTTATCAATTTAATGCGTCCTTGCCAAATGAAATTAAAGTTTTAATTTCTTTAAAAACAAAACCTCAACGGTAGTGTGTCTGAACATAAAACCTGAAGCCAGTTTCAAGATGGCTTGGCATAAATCAAGATCTTCCTTTCCTTGAAAAACTGAGGCTTAGCCAGGTATGTTTGCAGTGCAACATATCCAATTTCCCAAACCTGCTCACAGCCAAGCTGACTATTTTTATAGATGCATCTGGTTTATGCCAAGTTAATCTTAAACTGACCAAATAATCCACCTGACAAGATCCTGTTTCCTTCCACATGAGCAAACAGTTAAAAACACAATATTAAAACATGTATAATGATGTGTAATGGTCTATAATGTATCTAAATTAAGTCTATGATGTTTTCTGCCGTAGCTTCTGGAATATGTCGGGAAAGGGAAGAGCATCATGGACGTTGGTCTGGCTCAGGCCCGACAACCCCTCACGACACGAAGTCACTACTTTGAAGTGGAAATTGTGGATCCCGGAGAGAAGTGCTACATCGCCCGATGGTTTCTTCGTTTATTCTTATTTCCTGTTCTAGCAAGAAGAGTAAGGCCTATTTGGCTGTATGTTCCATGATTTATAAATTAGGCTCCATTGGTTTAGAAATCATCTGTGCTAAATTCGATGCATGTAGGGGACTACTCCTGCAATGCATCATAAAAATGGATAAAAATCGACAAACACAAGAAAAAAAAAAAAAAAAAAAAATGACCACAGTGTCACACTATGGAGGTTAAATGCTTTGCAAATGCCATTTAGTTTTGTTGTTTTTTGGCAATAGTGTAGTCTTTTGATAAAAAATTCCCAGTGTTTTTTTTTTGGGGTCAAGGAATGAACAAGAAGAGAAGTGTAGAGTAAGCTCTGGATATACACCAAGATCGCAAATGCAGCTTCACAACCCTGTGTCCTCATAACAGTTAGGGTCTGACATTCTAAAATGCCCTGAGGTGCAGAATGCAAATAGAACAGCGGTTTGAGCAAATCACCTCAAACGAACAGGTCACTCGTCTGCCATGATTTACTCATCTTCAAGTCGATCCTCTATGACTTATTTTCTTCTGTCAAGTGGTGTCCAGTGCCTGTCAGGCTCCAAAAATGCATCATAAAAGATTCATAAAAGTAGTTCAAATGACTCATGCAATATTACAAGTCTTTTTTAAAAAAGCAAACCCAATAACTTGCCTCACACCTATCTATCAGTCATTGTACGAGCAACAGACCAGTTATTTACTTAAAAACCTTGCCTTGGGCATAGCTTTCAAATCTCACATTTCAAAACTGTTTAGAATATAATGTCCTTCAATTATTTTTAATGTATTTATGGTGGTTTTGCCATTCCGTTTTGTTGTATGTAAAAGAGCAGTGTGAACTTTTTTAGTTTAGTGTTATTTATATGCGTTATATGTACATGTGCAGTGGTGCTCTTAAATAAGAAGGCAAAGTCCGCATTTTTTCTTTCATGTCCCAGTCACATTTTCTTCGTTACTTAGACAATCAAAAAAAGGGGAAAAAAACTATTGTATTTTATATTTTACTAGGGCTGCCCTCGACTGAAGATTTTTCTACATTTACATTTTCTACATTTTACATTTATTCCAAAATAATAATTCAAGGCAGAAACAGTGTAAACAATATATTTTATTTGTGAACTTATGTTCAGCTATTCTTTTTAATAGTTAACTTTTAACTATTTATGAATTTTTCGGATCATCAGTCATCAAAGCTCGGTAAATTTTGTTCACAAACACGGAGATTAATTACTTTACATTTCGCCAAGCTGATTAATGTTATATTTTGTATTATTGGCGGGTTTTTTTATTTTTGTACTACAAATTATTTTCTCATCCAGTATTTTGAGGAGACAACGCCCCCCAGGGACCGCCCCCCTCCCTTGCTTCCTCGAGAAACCTCCTATCAAAAAGCTAATATTTAAACGGTGAGGGCTTTATCTTTATCTTTATATTTTGTGATGTTCTTTTTTTTATTAATCTTAAATTATTATGTTAGGTTTAATATTTTACTTTCAGCTGCGAGTTTTCGTATTGTGTTTATTTCCATTTTGTAATTTAGTGGAAAAAAAAAAAAAACAACGTTTTTAATTTTTGGTTTATAGTATTTCATCTAATATCTATATATTAGTTTAGCTTGATTTCAATTAACATAAGTTTTATGGTTTGCTAGGTTATAGCTAGGCGATAAAACGGCCCAAATTACAAGGTTGAGTAAATTGTTTTTTTTTTTTTTTTTTTTTTTTGACCTCCTGTTTCTTTCTGCTCTTCTGAGCATCTGTACACAGAGCCATGAAAGAAGTGGAGGAATATTAGTCCTTCCAGTTTGTAACGCGCAGCATAAAGAGGACAAGTCTGTCATGTTGAGTCGTGCGAGGCCGCTGGTTGCTCAGAGAAACGGAGAGCAATTTGTTATTGTTTTTTCAAATTTTGACGTTTGCTGGAACTTTGCATCAGCGTTTCATTAAGTATCAAATATCAGTTAAAGCATTGCTGCCTAATTACTGTTTACTCCCATTGGACGTGTACCGTGTTCCCTGCATCCTGTGGCTGGAGAGATGTTTACAAACAGTGTGGTTGTTCATTGTTACAACATCAAGTGCGCGTATCACCTCTGCCGTTTGAGGAACAGCCGCGGAATGGGAACCAGCCTAGGTAATGGCAGGATCTCAGCTGCGGTGAGAACATCAGCCACGCGTCTCTGTAATTATAAGATATCTGTTTGCTCTGCCAGTCTCTCATTTTTTCGGTCTGAAGTATGAGGCGGATTGGGAGGAAGAGTGCGAGACTGTGCTCGCGATCAGTGAACCCCTCACGCGGGGGTGGATCCCTTGAACGGGGACTTTGACTGGTCCGTTAACGGAGGCTCGAAGCAACATGCATCCGGAATATACACTGGGTTGCTAGGATGCAAGACAAAGATTTTCTTGGTTCTAACGAGGGGCGGAGGTGCATACTGGAGCCTCAGCGGTCACGTCTGCGTGAAGGAGTTCAACCCATATCAGCGCAAGTCTCTGACCCTGCCCCTCTGACATCACCACGCATTTCTTTGTCTCTCATGCCGGCTTGCTCCTAATGCATCTGTCCATGGAGCAAGGCGCAGGGAGTGTTTGTTCCGAAAACACCTGTGTTTTCTCATTTTTTTATTTTTTTTTGCACATTCACATTCCTCCCCAAGAAGGGTTCAAAGTGCAGATCAACTTTTGAAGTGTTCGGCACGAAACACAATAGTCCATCTGTCACCAATCCATCTGACCTCTTCTGGCACTCCATTGTATTTTTGGGTGTTTCTTCAAATTTGGCCACTTCTAAGATATTAACAACTGCCTTTATAAAATATGTTTGCTGCTTTCCAAATATCTTGTATTGGTAGATTTTATTGTTTTAACCTTGTATTTAACTCTTAACTGTGGAAATCCACCATTAAAATATGAATAGTTACGTGTTTAAAACAGATAATCTGAAAGAAAAATAAACCATTTCATTATGTATTATGCATACATATTATGTATTATGTATAGACTACAGTTTTAAATCATTTATGTTTTTGAAAGTCTCTTATTCACCCGTTCCAATAATTGAATATTGGAATATATTTAAAAACTGTGTAATTTATTCGTGTGATATCAAAGCTGAATTTTCAGCATCATTACTCCGAGTCTTTCGCCGTTTTACAATATTCCTTCAGGAAACCTTCAATATATATGATCTGCTGCTGAATTTTATGATTACAATGAGCTTGGTGGGGGGGGTTTGAACACACTGTTGTGCTAGCTTATACTTTTTGTGTCTTTGCTAACTTAAAAATGTGCTTTTGTACTGTGAATTCTTTGAAAGGGGTTATATATGCTCTTTTTATAAGTGATTCATTATTTTGTGTAGTTTGGGTGTAACCGCATATTTGACATGCTTTAAGTTCAAACAAACACATTATTTTGCAAAAAAAAAATACTGTAGCATTATTGTAGGTCGCTTCTATGACCCCGGGCGCCTCTCTCAAACGGGCTCGTTTTCTACAACAGTCGCCTCCTTCGCGACAAGCGGCAGGTCTGCTACTGATTGGCGCATGCTGACGCGCAGTGCATTGTGATTGCCGAACACCATCAAGCACAATCTGCGAAATGTAAGCCCGCTTACATAGATTCTGGGCGAGGGCTTCATCTTCAAAATACATGTAAAAGAAATAGCCCGAAAGGGGAACAAGTCGCGGACAGATTCCATGTGATGAAGCTGGTATGTGTTTGGCAGACACCAAGCCGCGGATTAAGTACAGTCCTGACTCTATGTGATGTGACCCCCCCCCTCTCTTCTCTCGCTCACACACACACACCTACAGCACCTATTGAACAGCCAATATCAAATACTTAAACTAATAACAAAACATATTAGTCGCTGATTCAGAAGCGCCAGATTTGTCATAGCAAAGTCAAATTATCTCGCTCCTAGGTTCACGAAAACGGTCGTCCATAAAATGCATTGCTGTTCAGTTGTAAGTAATCTTAAAGATTCCTAATTGCATCTACTTCCGGAAGGCCAAATAACGTGCTTTTGCTTTCACCTAGAAACACACAGCATCTCCCTGACATGCTGCTCCAACACTAACTGCAGTTACTGAAACCACGCCTTCTTTCTTTGCGTGCACATTTGGGCAGCGTTACGCAAATATTTCCACATAGTGAGGTAGATATGTGGGGCGTGTTAGAACGAGCCGTTTTAGGTGGGTGTGGCAGAGTCTTAACTTTGATACAGAATATCTCTTTGGTTTTGAGACTTAAATCTTTGCAACTTCAGGGATCTTATCTAATCACGAACAGCTTGTAACACTCCAAAAAAGGAAAACTTGAAATCGCATCATATGACCCCTTTAAAGTCTTATACATCCCAAATTTTATGAATGTTTTACATTTTTAAATTTGAATTTTTTATTTTTTTTAATGAGACTGTCCCACAACTGTAGCATAATTTTGCCACTAGTAAAGTTTTTCAAAAGTTAGTGCACTTTCTTGAGAAGAAATATGAGACGTGAGAGAGAAGTGATGTGTGAAGAAAACAAATTTCATTTGGAACATTTTTAATTCCAGTCAAGCTATAATTATCAAATTATGTAAAATGTGTGGAAATCTTATGTATTTAAAAAGCAATAAAAACTTGCTAGCAAAACAGAGAAGTTAGTTGTTTTATTCCAAAAATGCTTTAAATATCATTTCCACCACTACCATTTCTATCACACAATATTAAATGCATAAACTGAAGTGTGATTGAATTGACACTTTCCAAAAAAAAAAGGGAAAATATGGACAAGAATTCTCCTTTGATTTATATACATATACACTGTTGGACATTGTCAGGGGTGAAATTAAAAGCAGTATAAAGCAGCAGATAGTATATAGCTCTTATCCCTGGTTAGGCTTTTACTTTTACTCTTTCTAAAAGTGCTCATAGTTTATTGTTTCATGATGACAGCCATTCCCAGCACCCGTATTGTGGTGGTTGAGGGCAGGTACCCTCTTGGCCTAATCTCTGCACTATATGCCATGTAGAGATGTGCATCTGCCTCCACCCGCAGCCTCTCCGCTACTTGTTGTCTTTGCCACAGTGTGGAAATGCAGGCAGCTCGAGTATCGCACATAAAAGCCCCGGGTGGATCTGATAGCGCTCTGCCGTGGACACATATGCTACTGTTTGTGTTTCTTGGAAGCTCAGTGCTTCTCTCTAATGGCTTTTGCAGTCTCCTCAGGGGGCCAAAACGCTATATGCATGAACAGCTCCTCTTCTCAAACAGGAGTATGCGGTGTATATCATTTCATTTGACGAATTAAAAAAAAACTGTTATGTGGGTTGTTGGGCCGAGCGGGGTGATTGATGGCTTGTGTGCATTGCGTGGCATGCTGAAGTATCTGATTGCTTGTGTGTTTATACGCTGTACATGATATGGAACACAGATGTAATTGTACGAATGCATGGAATGCGCTATCATTTATCATGGTGTCAGGGCACAGATGTTAACTCATTGGAAATTAAGTAATGTTTGCAAACAGTTTACTTTGTCATGTGTCGTTCCAGAGAACGCCACTCCATTGTCTCTACACGTTTAGAGCTGTTTGTCAGATTCGCCTAAGGTATCATCATCATCCCCGTGCTTTCTGTTGCACAACTTCATCATCTAGTCCCGAGCTTCACCTACACCGGCGGACCGAGGGATGTTAAACGAGTCATCTTACTTTCTTAGAATGGGACTTTGTGACTTGTTTAAAGTATCTGTCCGTTTTAGGACAGTTTTGGTCCCCTGGTCTATGTTTTCTCCTCTTCCTTATTAGATAAACAGATGAAAAGATCTCGACTTGAACCATAACACAACCCTCTATCAGCCTTAACCAAAACAGATCTCCTTGTAATCCTCTAGACGAGATTACAGGATGCCAGCACATGGAATTCTGGCATTCTGCTCACCTGTGTTACACTTATTTTATTGTTTTTTTTTTGGAAAGAAATTATTTTAGGAATTAGTATTTATTTTTAAGAAAGACATTCTTAATGCATCATACGTATATTCTTTTTGCATTTTAATGCACACTGTTATGTATCATTTCTTTCCATAAGTAACTCTTTTAATTACAGCATCCACAATATTGTTACTGTGGCTACAATTAGTTGTCAACCAACACTGCTGTTTAAAAGTTTGGGCTCAGTAAATTTCTTTTTATTCATTTAATTAAGACTTTCTTTTTTAATTTGAAAGAAATTAATTTTATTTAAAGAAATGAATACTTTTTTCCACAAGGATGCATTGATTAATTGCTCAAAAGTGAGAGTGAAGACTTAACAACAATCGTTTACATGAATTTTCTATTCAAATAAATGCTGTTCTTTTGAACTATATTCATCCAAGAATAAAAGGAAAAACAGAAAAATGTATCACAGTTTCTAAAAACATATTAAGCAGCACATCTGCTTTCAACATTGATAATAATAAATGCTACTTGAGCAGCAAATCAGCATATTAGAATGATTTCTGAAGAATGATGTGACACTGAAGACTGCTGTAATGATACGAAATTCCACCTTTCACTCAAAAAATTACATTTTAAATATATTCAAATGGAAAACAGTTATTTTAAACTATAATAATATTTCACAATATTACTGATTTTACTGCATTTTTTGATTTAAATATATTCAGCCTGGGTAATCATAAGATACTTCTTTAAAAAACATTTGAAAAATCTTATCGACGTATCTTGATTAATGTTAATTTCGACATATACATTTTGAGTTGTGAAAATTAATGTATTATCAAACATGAATTAGCATAACATTTTACAGCATTTATGTATTTGATTTTTGGTGCAAACAGACTTTAATAGTCTCTTCAAATGACAACAGAGAAATACAAAAATATCTTTCCATGATGATTAACTGGAAAGTCATTCTCAGATCTTATCAAAATATTGGCCGCTCCCTGTGTTTCTGCTGGCATGGTGTGTGTGTATATGAAAAAACATAACCTTTGCAGCTATGTGACAGCAACACTTAAACCTAAAACAATGAGCTGCGATGCTGTAATTGTTTTCTGGCTGTAGAACTCAGTCGTCTCTCCACCACATTAATATGAAAGTGTTGAGTGAGATTGTTAAAAGTGAAAGCGTGGCAAGTTCATGTTTAGAGCAGGGCTTGAAAACGAGAAAAAAAAAAATCCAATCGGTTCACTCCGAGCAGAATCGATATTTTAACGTTTCTGTTCCTGCTTTCCTCTGTATTATTATCGTTCCGAAACCGTTTGCCAGAAAAAATACCAGTTATATGGTGTTTTTTAAACTTTTCTTTGCCTATAATAAATAATATAACAATATCTAATATAATAATATAAAGTACCCAGCGTTTTCCTACTCAAAAAGAAAAAAAAACAACAGGAAGAGATCTGGTATCTTACCCCGCTGTGCTTAGTCACAGCCACTCTGCATCATCTTTCTAGATTTGGCCCGGTATCGGCTACTAAAAACAAAAGAAAAAACATCTGGTTAACGCTTTGAAGACAGTCAAAGTATTTTTAGCATATTTCAATGTTGCTGCATTGTTAAAAAAAATGCTATTTTTATAAAATTGCGTTTTAGAAGAGAAAAAAAACGGTGCGTAGGCCTCTGTCGCATTTATTAGTCTACATTCAAAATAAAGCAGAAATGCCGGTAAAGCAAAGTTTTACAACAGTATAAACACATCATATATTAAATTTATTAATATATAACTATCTATATATATTATATATATATATACATTACCGTCAAAAGTTTGGGAATCAGTAAGATTGTTACTCTGTTTTTAAGAAGTCCTTATGCTATCAAGCCTGCATTTAACTTTGATCAAAAATTCAGAAAAACAGTTATCTTGCAAACGGTTGATTACAATATAAATAAGGTTTCCTATTTTAAATATAACTTTAAAATATATTATTTCTGTGATGCAAGCTGAATTTCCATCACTATTACTCCAGTATCCAGTGTCACATGATCCTTCAGAAATCATTCTAATATTCTTGATAGGGTGACGCAGAATGAAAACGGTTTTCAGGAGTCGCGGCATTAGATGAACGAGTGGCCTTTTATTGTGGCCAGCCTAAGGCACACCTGTGCACTAATCATGCTGTCTAATCAGCATCTTGATATGCCACACCTGTGAGGTGGATGGATTATCTCGGCAAAGGAGAAGTGCTCACTAACACAGATTTTGACAGATTTGTGAACAATATTTGAGAGTAATAGGCCTTTTGTGTACATAGAAAAGGTCTTAGATTTTTGAGTTCAGCTCATGAAAATGGGGCAAAAACAAAAGTATAATTTTGTTCAGTGTAGTTTCCTTATCTCCACAACAAATCCTCTAAAGTTAAGGCTATGCGTTTAGGCTATAAAAATGTCAATCCAAAAACAGATTAATTTAAGGTGAAACTGATGCCTACCTTGATTGGTATGAGTCCAAATATTTCCATATTCGCGACGTATCTGGATGCTAAAATATTATTTATTATGTAAAAGGCTTTGTACTTCACTGGCATCGATATCATCCTTCCCATCGGCTATATCAGCACAGTGAGGTGCTGGTCCCGCTGAACCAAACAGATTGTACAACAGAGCAGTGCAACTTTTTATGTTTCTTTAACTGTATTTTATTTTGATAATGAACAGGCTGCAATGTCACAAAATATGTTGTGTCTGTGTGCGCGTGAGGCGCTGGCGTGATATGGTCATACCAACGCTGGTTGGTTATAAAGATAGAAGCAAAACATCATTCAAAACTGCAAAATAAAATTCTGTTTTTTCTTCCCTTTTCTCCGTTCACAAGTGCTGCAGTTGCGCGTGATCTGTTGAATTCATCTTACACTATCCTCGGATAAACTCTAATGCATTGCCATTGCGACTTACCTATGATGAATATACAGCTGAGCACGGGCATTTCACAAGTTGGATGCGTCAGCGTCACATTTGCATATCTGAATTCCTGATTGGTTGAATGCAAATTTCAAATATTAAATGGAATGATAAAATAACGTTATTAACCGGTTAATGGCCATTTCAAATTTTCGATTATTTTCGAAACTATAAAATTTGATTTAGTTTCTGTTTCTAGTTCTGTTCCTGTCAAAATTTCGTTTGTTTTCGGTCTTCGTTTTCATTCCTTGAACCAGTTCAGAGCCCTGGTTTAGAGTAAATCCATCACTTCCATTGGCATCTGTAAAGCCAGACTGTTTTACTTGTCTAATTGTTAGAATATGTATCTTATGTTTACTCATTCTTCCTCTCTTTTTTCAGGATTACCCAAAGAACAGGCATCCAGGATGGAGTCGAGGTTCTGTTGCATATCACGCAGGTGAGCTGTTATAAGTTTTTAAAGTTCAATCTTTTGTAATTGTAACAGTCAGTATGTTTACATGCACAGTCATTTTTGTGCTACAGCAGGGTTTTTCATAGTCGGCAACTGTGGTTTCCAGAATTTTACTGTAAAAAAAAATTAGGTAGCAGGATTTTAGGTTTTATGGATTGAACATAAATTTACAGCAAAAAAAATATAATGTTAATTATATACCACCCTACTGATGCACATACCACCATAAAAACACAAGTGAAAAAAATACTAGTATATAGAAGGTGCACGGTGTCATTCACACAAATGCTAAATACATCATGGTAACACACATGACACTAAAATAATGCAATAAACATGAATTTAACAACATTATATGTAACACAAAACCCTAATATACATTGAAGGATACATATTTTTTCATTGCATGCTCAGGCCAGATGTAGTCTGGTTAACATGCATGCTGGACGAAGCCAAGCTACAAAGGCATTATGTAGATCTGTTACATGGCATAATTTCATTCAGACTTAGTACATATAAAATCTGAAATGAAGCTTTGAATGTCTATGTAAAAGCACTCACTCTTTTCCCACATACAGTTCTATTTATACACACACACCAGTCCACACATTCAGATCCTGTTTACATAAAGTTAGTTTTGTTTTCTCCGTTTTGTCATCTCTGGTTGTATTCCTATCACAATTCATGCACGGATTACCCAGAATTCCTGCAGGTGGTGATTTTTTTTTAAGCTTTATTATTTGGCTCCTCTTCTCTTTTCAAGCCTACACATCTATGGGCACCATCACTACAGTGTGTGGAGGTCCTGGGTGCTGATAAGAGGATTGTGGAGATGAGATGAGTGTGTTGATTAGAAGCAAATCCTCTTGAAAATGGCAGAAGGATAAATAGCCCTATCTCACTCCACAGGTCCTATCTTCCAAAGCAGCTCAAAGGAAGTTGATATCAAATAAGATTGCTGCTCAGTGTAAAGATGGCAATCTTTATACTCAACCCCGTCATGCCTTCATGCCACTCCACATAACAGATTAGTCACTGAGTATCATCCTGAATGAAACAATGTGCTTCTTTGGTGACTCACAGCCTATTGTTTAAGGGTGAGGGATTTTGCCTGTGAGCCAGATAAACGGTGACGGATCTGATTTTTTTTTATATATATATATATACATATTTACATCTGTTACTACCTTTAGTGGGTTCATTTGGGTCTTGTTTTACTGGAACAGTGGAGATGCTATAAAAATGTACTCTCATTAATCTTGTTTGATAGCCCAGACATTGATAGATTTGTGTTTTCCATGAGACTTCTGATGCATCTGCATCAGAAGTCTCAGAGTGTCCAACTCCACTACAAGACTACCAGATTTTAAGCACTTCACAATTCAGAGTGAGCATAAATTGGACATCATGATTCCACTAGGTGATTAGGGATGCATGATACACACCTGTACCATATTAGTTATTTATATCAACCTATATTTGATAATTGCGCATTATTATTTCTTTAACTATTATTTTTACATTTAGATTACATTTGTTGTTATTTAACACTCTCTTAATATTACTCTTAAAACACAATATAGAATACCAATGTCATATAATATTTTTTAAATCTCTAAATAAATATAAAATTTTCATAGTGTACATTGTCATGATGCCTAAATTTGCATTTAAAATGAATGAATTATTTAAAACTTCTTTATGTGTGTGTATATTCATGAATTAATGAAAATTTCTTTTTTTCCATTAAATATACAAATGTCAAAACGTACTGTATATTACATATAAATAGTGAAATAGATGAAAAAATATAAATAGTTATTAATTAACGTGTATGTTTAGATTGTTTAAATCTTTATATTTGCTTTTTTAAAAATGCATAAAACTTCAAATTCATTTTAAAATTCCCTTTAATTTCCGAGTTTATATACAATTTTTCAAATATAAAATATAATTTTTTTTTAGATAGAAAGATAGATAAGATATAATATTTTATATCCAATCATAGTAAATAAAACATTTTAACATTTCTTCATAAATTAATTTTTTTCCCTTTAATTTATGAATTTATATATTTCCAAATATATTTATATTATGTTACTGATCATAACATGACAGTAATTATTGCATCGAAGCAAATTTTCGTACCAGTGCACCTCCAGAAGTGATGGAAGTTTGTTTATTTGCTAGTGAATTCACCCAGGCCTTGTGTTCTTCTCGAGTATGAAAAATTCCGTCACATCATCGCTCTCATCAGGGCGATGCAGTTTGTCTTTGGCACCTTGAGGAGTGTCAGGCTCTCTTGTCAGCTTTTGTGGAGCTGCATTTATGGGGCATGTCTTTTCTGCGCCTCATTGCGGCACCCGCTGATGGAGGTCTGCCATTGGCACAGAAGCGGGTCAGATCAGGGGGGCATGACTCATTGTCCTGCCCTGATCTATAAGAGGCCCACATCTATGACTCATAATCCTGTTAGTCATCACGTAGAGACATGTTATAGCCGCTGATATGTCGCTCTGGGGGTCGGCATCCTCACACGCATCACATCCAAAGACAGCAGGGCTATTCGTATCTCATTTTGATGAAGAAATAATGCTGGAAGTCGGGGTGATGAATTTATTTGGAGTTTGGAACAAGCATACAATCCCCAGTCCTGCTTTAATTCATCCGCTGACTGTGCCAAGTGGGTCGAAATAGTTGGCAGAGAGTCGCTTCACCCCAAATCACTATTTTCAGTCTTGTTCCCTTCGTTTTAGCGGGGTACGTGACCCTTCCCCGTTAAGGTTACTTGAAAATGTTGATGGCACAAACAAGCAAATCGTTTTTCCGTTCTTAGCCGCCAGGCTCATAAAGCGCCCTTCTTGTTTGCGGAAGTGAGTCTACGTTCCCGGTCTTTTCCAGAGAACAGCTCTGACATTCGAGGAAAGCCCTCTCTGCACTCCGGTGTACCGTTTCCTGTCGGCTCGGGTGCCAGAGGGCCTAAAAGCTCTCCAGCAGGCTCTATTTTTAGTCGCCTTCCTCTCCCACAGCGGTCGCGGTGTTTGCAGAGTGTGGTGTTGGGACAGAGGCCCACATGGGAATCATAATGATACAGTGTCTTCATCTCCCTCCGCATGTTGAAATAGGGATTGTTTAAACAGTATCCTGAGCTGGGAACGGGTCCCATGACAACTCCACAAATATTTACCAGCCACACACTGCAAGAGGGTTTTTTGTCTGCAGGCTACCGTTCCGTGTTTTTCTTTCACTTGCTCTTGATTGTTGTTGTCTCTTTGTTTTGTTATCTTCTTATATAAGGAGAACTTCAACTTAGAAGAAAGAAACGTACAGAGGCATGAAAGCACATCTCCGTTCATCCTGTCAGTTTCTGGATGAAGAGTATAAGACTCCTCTGGATCATTAAGAGCAAATGTGTGAGGAATGCAGCATTAGCGCTTAGGTTCACGTCAGGTCTTGACAGCGCTCTGATGCAAAGCACTAACTTTCGCATTTCTTCTTTTATGTCCTAAAATTCATTCAAAAAAAGATAATGAGACGAGATACAGAAACAAATATTATGAAATATGAAATCGAACACTGTGTAAATCACTCATTTTGCCTATGGTGGTACTGTCCAACAGCGACACCAGCAGATGACGTTTCAGGTGGAGGTAGCGCTTAAATTAATAGAGCACCTCCATACCTCCATGTGACCATAATGATACCTGTTTAACAGGGATTTTCTGTACGAAAAGATGAAAAATCAAAGATACACAAAATATGCTTTTTTGTATTATTGTATTTATGTAGATTTGAAGCCATGTAAAAATGTTTAAAGGCATCAGCTTGATCAGACTCCGTTACCCCATATGGTAATACCATGGTACTTTTGGTGTTTTTTGTTTCATTAATTTGTGTTACATGTGAAAAAATAGGTTACAGAGCATTTTCCAAATATGATAACTATAACTGTACTTTACACATGGTACACTACCGTTCAAAAGTTTGGGGTTGGTATGATTTTTATTTATTTTAATTTTTTTGTTTTTTGAAAGAAGTCCACTTTGCCGAGTTCACACTGCACGATTTTCAAACTCGTCGTATCGCCGTTGTTTTCACACTGCGTGACTATCTGGGGTAGCATTCAGTTGCTGCTGTGTTCACATTGCACGATGGATCGGCGACGGTGGGTTTCACACTGCATGACTTCACAATAGTAAGAATCGCAGACAGCTCTGTCTGGTCCGCAAACTAAGTTTTTTTATGTAACAAAACACACGCGAGAAGTGATAACGCGAGAACCCGCGTGTGTCAGACTGGAGTTCTCGAGCGAGACTGGAATTATAAAAAAATTATTTTATATATAATAATATATAATCTATATATAATATAATATATATGTGTTTTTGTTTTTTGGTGTTTTGGGGGTGGTTTTATATATATATATATAGCCTGCAAATTGTCTGTGAACTGATTTCCAGCTACAAGGAGAAAAAGAAAAATAGTTTATGCAGGAGGGAGATGCAGGGAACGAGAGAGAGTTGGAGGTAAATAATTTTGCTGATGTAACTGTTATGCTGATGTTGTGGCTTGTCAAGCAAATGTTTGTGCTTGTTTCTGTATTATATAATTGTTCATATATCTATTAAAATACTGTTATTCTGGTCTATAACTCCTCCCCGAATTTCCCGCTGCCCTGTGTCTTGCTCTCTCATTGGCTGTAGGTTGTCGCCAATGTCATTTCCAGTCAACACTTTTCACACTGCACGACTGTGAATCGCTGACAGGTCTAGATATTTAGCATGCCAAATATTTTGCAGGCGTCGGCGACGTGTCGTCGATTCCCTCAGATCGTGTCCTTGATAATTCACACTGCGTGATTGTCACTCGCGTGCACGAGCACCGATTTGCCTCCGATGTCGGGCATTTGTCGGCGATTTCACAAAACCTGTCGACGAGTGAAAAATCGGGCTAATATCGTGCAGTGTGAACTCTGCATTAATGCACCCGAGGCCGGAAAATCCAACACAAACAGAAACAATAAAATATTATTTAAAATAACTGTTTTGTATTTTATTATATTTTAACACATTATTTATTCCTGTGATGCAAAGCTGAATTTTCAGCATTATGACTCCAGTCTTCAGTGTCACATGAGCCTCCAGAAATAATTCTAATATGCTGATTTGTGGCTCAAAAAACATTTCTAATTAATGTAGAACACAGTTGTGCTGCTTCATATTTTTTTTAGAAACCATAATACATTTTTCCAGGACTTTATGATGAATAAAAAGATATAAAGAGCAGCATTCATTTTAAATAGAAATCCTTTTTTTTTAAACATTTTAAATGTTTTCTTTTGATCAATTTAATGCATTCATGCTGAATACAAGTATTTATTTCTTTAAAAATGTACCAGCTCCAAACTCTTGGATGGTAGTGTAAATATACACACTAGTACAGTTTTTTCTGATTGACCTTAAGAGTTGTTCCTCAATTTTTCAGTGTATGAATGGCCAGGATATATGTCGAGTTAATTTGCATATACATTTTGATGTAAAATCGTGGTTTATTAATGAATGTAGCTGCATTTGAACTGCCCATCATATCTGCTCATAGATGATGGGAAGATCTTCCATGGAAGTGGAGTAGGAGACCAGTTTGGCCCTCGCTGTTTTGAAGGGGACATCATGGGCTGTGGAATAATGTTTCCTCGGGACTATGTGCTGGACTATGAAGGTAAGAACACGTATAGGGTGCAGAAATTTTCCATTTTGTTCACATTACTGCCAATGCATACTTGAAAATACATACTTTGATCAATTTAGCATGCTTCTCAGGACTGTAGTCCACGTTTTTAGATGTGCATCCAGCTCAATTGGTTTCTCTGTCAGATGAAATGGACGACTGGGATGCTGCTGATGTACAACCAAAGCAGGGGCGTGTCGAAAATTTACTGTATTTGAACGATGAAGACGAGGAAGAGGGAGATGATCCAGAACAAGAACATGAGGGCCGAAAGGTTATGGTGAGTATTTTAAAAAATGTTTTTATGATATAAGCAATTTGATTTATTGTAAAGGCAGATTCAGATTTAAAGGGATAGTTCACCCAAAAATTGTCATTAATTACTCACCCTCATGTCGTTCCAAACCCGTAAGACCTCTGTTCATCTTCAGAACACAAATTCAGGTATTTTGATGAATTCTGAGAGCTCTCTGACCGTCCCATAGACAGCAAGGATCCTTACACGATCAAGGTCCAGAAACGTAGCAAGGACATCGTTAAAATAATCCATGTGACATCAGGGGTTCAACCGTAATTTTACGAAGCTACGAGAATACTTTTTTTGCGCAAAAGAAAAAAAAAATTACTTTATTCAAATTTGTCTCCTCCGCATCACCCTTTAGCGCCATTTTGGAGAATATCCACTGAACATAAATGGCGTATGTGTCAGCTGCGCCACGCGTATACGTTGTACGTACGCTTTGATTTGAACGAAAACAATGTATCCGCGTGGCGCAGCTGACACAAAACAGCATATACAATTTACGTTCAGTGGATACTATCCAAAATGGCGCGGAGGGTGACAAGTGTTTGATAAATCGTTTTTTTTTTTTTTTGCGCAAAAAAAGTATTCTTGTAGCTTCGTAAAATTATGGTTGAACCCCTGATGTCACATGGATTAATTTACCGATCTCCTTGCTACGTTTCTGGACCTTGATCGTGTAAGGATCCTTGCTGTCTATGCAGGGTTCAGACAGCTCTCAGATTTCATCAAAAATATCTTCATTTGTGTTTTGAAGATGAACGGAGCTCTTACGGGTTTGGAACGACATGAGGGTGAGTAATTAATGACAGAATTTTTGGGTGAACTAAGCCTTTAACATAACAGGAATAAATTACATTTAAATATTTTGAAATAGAAAACCAATAATTGTAATAATATTTCATAATATTACTTTCACAGGGTTTTTAATCAAATAAATGTAGCCTTGGTGAGCAAAAGAGACTTTTTTCCCAAAAACATTAAACATCATATTTATTTCTAACTTTTGACCTGTACTGTGTGCATATATTTTAATCTAATAGTTTAATGTGTGTTTGTTAATGTATGTATGTATGTATGTATGTCTCCTAACTTAATGACTTTTTAGGCCACAAAATAAATTGTTACTTCTACTGAGGTGCTTAAAGCCTCAGTTCTGACGGCTAAACAAACGAATCATCGTTATTTGTTGTTTTTAAGCCGGTTGGAGTTGGTCATTCATCAAGTCAAATGTTTTAAGCTTGCAGAAGATTAATGCATTGAGGTCTCCCAGCGGGACGTTACACTATCAAGAGCCTTCCATGCCAAAAATTGCACTGCGCGACTGTAATAATCAGCAAGTTTCTGACTGTCGACTCGACACGATGGCTTAACCACAGTGCTGGTCGTTTTTGCCCACTGGGTGAGAGTTAAGATGCTCGCTTCCACACTTATGCAACAATATGAATAAGCTCGATATTTCATAAGAGCCGTCTTCTTGAGGGTACAGGATATCCCAGATGCGGACAAGATGAATTTGCTCGGCGATATTTCAGTCAGTCGCCTGGAAAGGCTTTTTAGTTCTAAAAGAACACCGAATACCCTCAGTGCTCAAAAACAGATGTTTGCCAAGTGTTTTCTTGTCCTCATCATGTGTCCCAAAGAGTTTTGGAACTAGCGTGTAGCAAGACCGTCAGACGCCCAGTCTCAGCCCTGTAGCTATGGAAATGCTGACTCACTCTCTTCCCTCTCCAGCTGTGGAAATGCTGACTCACTGTCGCTCCTCTGTGCTCATCTAGGTGTTCTTCACCCGGAACGGCAAGATTATCGGCAGGAGGGAAGTGGTTGTCCCGGCCGGAGGGTTTTACCCCACTATCGGGATGCTCAGCAGCGGAGAAAAGGTGAAGGTGGACCTCCATCCTCTCAGCGGATAATAAACGAGGAACTCCACATCTCCAAGCCACAAGCGGATGGAAAAGCCCCAAAAATTTATGCTGAGATTTCTCTCGTCTTTTTGATATTTCAAGGCACTTCAAAATGCAAGTTTAACACGTCTAACACTCCAGTGCATGTTTCTTCTACAGCGATCACCTCAGCTTCAAACCACATATAGAGGGGTTTGTGGCATCAAATGGTTAATATTGGGCCTCAAAAGACCGGTTGACCGAAAAAAGATACGTTTTGTTTATTGAAAATGCGTAGAAAATATTAAATTATATATTTTTTATGTACATGTACATATGTAAATTTACGTATTGGCTGCTACACAAACATTTATTTAGCTAAATCAATCATGATATTAATAAACAACTAGACACCCTAGAGACAAAGATATGGCATGTGGGTGTTAATAATTATTAATAAATGATAAATACATATAATAATGTTAAAAATAACTGCAGCGTTTTCCACAAGCACTCCCTCTCACAAATGACTTGTGAAGGTGATGAAAGCATATTACGGTTATTTTTCTTATTGTGATATGTGCCATTTTTCGCTATTATTTCTATCTGAAAATGAGCGGTTGAGGGGAAGGTGTTTGCCAGTGGATAGCATGGAGTAATTGCTAATTGTGACGTCAGCGGAGGCGAGTTGTATTGTCTCCTGTTGTGTATCGTACACTCTCATCCGTCATCAGGAAACGCATGATGAGAGAGCAACACACCGAATCGGCTACTTCATGTTTATTTGTTCATGAATGCATCTTAAACCAGTTATGCTTATTTAGTTCAGGCTTTTCTGTGAATGTAGATTTTTTTACATCAGCTTGTGGACATTTTATCAGATATTTCAGGGCAGACGCCACATTGGAGTCGGAAAACATGGAGCTGTTTATTCAGGAATTGTCCACTGTAATGTGAGCTAGTCTGGTTCACAAATGCTACAAGCACTTTAGAGACGCCTCAACTTAAGCTGATAGTCCGATGGGCGAGCGGCTGTGATGCTGCGCTCTAGACATCTCAACAGATGCCATTTTGCACACCTCGCTGTTGCAATAATGCCCTTCCTCTTCTGTCCTGTTACATATCACATATTACATTCTTTGCCAAATTTAATGTCGAATTTTGTCCCTTTCAACAAAGTTTGAATGATATAAAATTTTTCTCTATATTGCCATAATTTAGTTTCTTAAGTTAAATCCTAGTTGAATCTCAGGACGTTGGTTATGTTCAGAATGAGATACTAGTTTACTGCATACTGCACAGCGTATACTGTATGTCTACATTTTTTTAAGAATTTGAGAAAGTGCTAAATATTGGAAGCTTGTTTTGGCCATGGGATTAAAAAAAAAGGGTCATTGACTTTTTATCTAACAATTCAGACTTTTTTCTCACAAAAAGTTTGTATCTTACAATTTTTATTTATTTTTTTCTATTGCGGAATAGAAACTCACAATTCGATAAAAAAGTCCAAATTGGGAGATAAAAAAGTTGGAATTACCGCATTCATTTTTAATTCTGTGGCAGGAGCAAAAAAATCAAACTTTGTGAGATGTAATTGCAAACTTAAAATTGTGAGGAAAAAAGTCTGTATTGTGAGATAAAAAAAAAATGTAATTCCATGGCGAAAAACAGAATTGCGAGAAGTTAGAATTCTGTGGAAGAAAGTCAGCATTCAAACGTTTTTTTCCCTAATAGTGAGAAAAAGTTTAAAAAAAAAATTCTTCCCCTTGGTGGAATCGGGCTTCCATACAAAATTCAAAGATAACTTATATTGTTGTCACATAACCTCACCGCATCATCAAAATTGGATCAAAATATAACTTGTTTTAAAATAGCAGTACGATCGTATAAAGTAAGTTAGTGTTCAATGACCATTCTGGAATTGGAAGGTCATGCTAAGTGCAATGCATTGTGGGAAATGCTACTGCACTATGCACAATTTGGCATTTCTATGCGTAAATGTTAATGCTATGCACAGTATACTGCAGAAATAATAAGAATGGTATGCTGTTCTGAATATAGCCATAGTCGTATTTGACGGGATGCATGGGGTTTCGAAGCACCTGCATCATTGAATAAGGAGCTTTGATTTATTCATCTGAAAGTTCCGCAGTGATTTATAACACCCTGCGTGTTTATCATAGACTATTTTCTGCTACCTAAAATACATTAAATGAGAACTGATGAGAAAAATGGTCATTCTAAAGAGAAGAAAGGGTGTCACCGTCTACTAAAGACTTTCCATTTAGTGGTGAAATGAATATTCCAGATCAGATCATTGAACATAAAGAATTGCTTGTGTTCCAGACATAAATTGACAGCACAGGGAAGCCAAAACCAAATACCTCTATCAGTTAAGCTTATGCAAAAAGCCAAGCGGTTGTCCTCTCCAAGATCATCTGAATTCCTCCACTGGAATGTGGTTGCTTGGCGCATAAATGGGCGATGATCGTTTTGCTTTCACACAGTCTTCTTACTAAATGGAGACTTGTGTTGAAGATGTTGACGTGTTGCTCTAATTGTAGCATGCACTCTTTTGCTAATGTGTACATAATAAAGAAATGGTTATTTCCACACAAACTGTACTTGGGATTGCAGTCAAATTCTTTTTATACCTCCAGGGATGCTATTTAAAAAAAATCCTGAATCCAGTCTGTTTGAAGGGTATAAAGAAGTTGATGTATTTTATGTATTGTCAACTAGAAATGAATTGGAGACCGTTTTGGTTTTGTGTGAACATTTTTACTTGGATGGTGTAAAGTTTCATGACCAGAGACATTGAAATTGAGGTTTTCCCCCACTGATAATGTCTGTCTCAGCTCAAAATAGATACAGCTACCATATTCATACAAATAATATTTAAACTGCTGTTATGTGTAAATGAGATTGCTATGGCTCAAAGTAATAATGATAGCAGGACAGAAAAAATGTTGTTATCAAACTGTGACCAGTGGGAAAACACTAATTTTTGAATAGGTAACCGAGTCTTATTATAAAACTGCAGATTTCAAAGTGTTGTTGCATTAAAAGAAACCCAAGTTACCAATTATTATGCATTTATTCTTGGTATATCATATCCTTTTCCCAAACAATTGCATGTTAGTGATTTTTATATATTAATCTCAAATCAAAATTACTAGCTTGTTTGAAGTTTTGTAGTGAGTCTTATTGAGCAACTGATCAATTATTAATGGATTTTCCCACTGGTTACAGTTACGGCCAAAAATAAACGCCATACTTTAAATATTTTTTTTTAAATGAAAGTTTGTTTCATGCTCACTTGGCTGGGGGGGAAAAAAAGATAAGTACCTCTGTAGAAAAATAACACTCCAGATTTTGTAGTAGTAAATTTATTTGAAACAAAAGTATTCCAAGATATTTGGTCCCATGATAAAAAGGTGACATTTAAAATAGTTAAATACAATTTTGCAATAAGCTAAAACATTCAAAGGTTGCCAATCCTATCAAATGTGATACAGCCGGGGGGTGTTTAACCTTTAAAGTACATCCAAGTGCATTACATTTGTGATAGATCACTTGTGTGAAATAAAAAAAATAAAAAGATGGGTGCTTAAATTGAACACTAAGATTGGCCTAATAAATCAAATTAATTTTTTTTTTAATTGTTCAGAAATAATTTTCTGAAATTGATCAGCAGCTGAATAAAATATCCCAGCCTATTAATATACAAAACATAGAAAAAGTACCAAACGAATTAAAATTTCATAAAACTAGGCTTGAAGAGACCGTAAGAGCTCTAGTGTATCATCTAGACTAGAGAAACCTTATGAATAACCTGCCAACTACTTGGTTATTAGTTCGTTTACATTTATAGGCACATGTATAAGCTGAAAACATTTAGAAATTGCACAAAAGACAGACAAAGACCCACAAACGGGAGACTACATGAAAATACGCTGGTGCTTCTGGGAAATGAAAGTTCATGGACAACTATCACTCAGACCACATCCTCCTCGTCCTCATCGTAATAACGACGGTTCCTCTTAATGAGGTCCTCCACAGAGACATCAGCTCTGTCTTCCTCAGCTTCTTCTCCATCCCAAAAACCCACATCTTGTGAGGCTTGGTTCTCCTCAGGATCCAACCCAGACTCGCTCTCAGGCGACGATGAAGGACTGTTGTCTGGTGAGCTGCATTTTAGAGAGGACAGTTCCCCTTCTCGTGCTTCCACTTTCTCCTCCTGTTCCATCTTTTCCTCATCGTGTTCCTCCTTGGTTTCACCTTGTTCCTCCTCTTCTGATTGGTTGTATTCGGTCATGTCCTCAGAAGAGATCACCGTGTCGGTGGTGGAAGAAACGGGTGACATTACCTCCTCCAAGCTTGGCTTCTCAGTTGAAGGAGATCTTTGGCAAATCTTGCTGGGTTGAGTGACTGGCGCAGAGCTGAAGATGGAAAACGGCTTGCTTCTCTCCTTGAGTGAGACGCTCCTGCGAATCTTTGGGAGATCAGATTGGTCCGAGTTGCTTGATACCACGTCGCCCTCTGGAGGCCATTTCGGGCGGATGGGTTTGATGCCACTGTCTTCTGCAGATCCACACACATGGGTTGCGCTCTCATCCCCTTCTGACTGCGGAGGCCAGGAGATCTTGAGTCGTCCCGTCTCCAGTGGCTTCTCCATCCTCTCAGAGTTGGCCTGGGTTCGGGTCTCTAAAGTGGCGGCAAGCACGTTAACTTTTACCAATGGAGACTCCTCTACTGTTGGGCTGGAGGTGGTTTCTTGAGAAAACAGCTTCACTTGCTCCTCAGCTCCTTCTCCTCGCACCTCCCAAAGCTCTTTGTGGGGTCGGTGCCCAAAACCCTCATCATAGTTGCCCTTGGCTTTAAACAGCTGGCAGAAGTGCGGCTTGCAGTAGACGTTGTTGTGCAAAGAGGCGTAGTTCACCAGACTGACCAAAAGTGGGCAGCAAAACAGAGTGAGAGATTAGAAACAAACCAACTTTAACATCAATTAAATACACAAGTCCTGTTTTAAAAGGCACCCTAGATCTTTTTACTCACAAAAAGTTGTTTAATTTTGTCAGGAATAACGCAGACAAGACGGAAAAACGGTGCATCACGACAATGACAAAAAAACATTTTAAGAAAAAAAGTTGATAGTATGAAAATATGACAGGAAAAATGCCACGACATGCAACTTTTTCCAACAGAAAAAGAAAAAAAATCTATTCAGATTGGCTAAATTTGTGACAAAACCTCCCAACCTTTTTTATTCTCGCGCTAATGTCACCTGTGTAACCATAGTAAACATCGAAGATTCAATAAGTAGGCCTATACCTTGTTTGTTAAAGTTTACCACAGCTGACATGATTAGTTAGTCAAATTTGAATTAAGCGATGAGTTTTTCTGCAAGTCTCTGCAAGTTACCGGAACTACACATGAAATATGGACACTAGATGTGTCTTTCTCGTAGTGACAGACAGCTAGTCCAGTACAGTTCAGTTCACACAGCAGAGTTTCGCCGAAATTTTGGTTGTGCGACCTGAAAATGTACTAGTACGAGTTCGGGGACCGAATCCAGTTGTCATTTTTGTAAATAATCGGACGTGTGTGAACGTATTAGAGAAGCACTGAAATACAGAACTGACAACCGTATTCTGCTGCTGTGGACGTGGCCAATATGATAGTTTCAAATAATTTAGTAGTTTATATACAAAAAAATTGACAAAAAAAAAAATACCAGTAAAGTGAAACACTTCGTTAACCTGTTAAATAACTAACCCCAAGGCATTCTATACATATTCAACATAAACATAACCTACATTGACGAGAATGCACAAGTGAATTTAAGTTAAGTTTCACTATATTGTATTTAAGTAGTGTACTCAATGTTATTTCAGAAGGCCGTTTTCAACATTTTTATGTGTAATACATAAAATAGACAACAGTTTAAAAACAGTCAAATTAGATACCATTAAAAAAAAGTAAAAAATATGACAAATGAATATGACAAAATACTGACCAAGAATAGATTTTTGTCAGTGGACAAAAACAGCAAAAGTAACACTGTCTATGCATGGGGTGAGCAAACTTATGATCATAAACTGACAAATGGGACACCCTACAGTCTTGTGCCTACTACTGTCCACATCAAGTGTTTCAGTATAGGATCAGGGCCATGGTAGAGACTCTTGTCCTCACCTGAGTTTAGTGTTGCAGTAGGCACAGCGGAAGCAGGTGTTGTGGTAAATCTGCTGATTCGCTACAAGTTTCTCTAGCGGGTACACGGTCTTAAGGCACATGATGCAGGTTTCACGGACAGGCAAACGGAACATCTACAAGGGCACAAACACCCATACAAAGGTTTTAGAAAAAAATACAGAGATAAAAATAAAAGCTAATATTGATTGAATACTCACCCTAACAGTTTTAGGCTGGTTTTGTTCAGGACTTATAACGGAGCCTGTAAAATGAGAGAACAGTGTTGGCGTTTTCAACAAAACTATCTCTAGAGGGCGCTGACTTCCAAGTGACTAACAGTGCATGTATTTGATAAAACACTGAGTTTAGTCATTAAATAAAGCATTATCAGTCACAGCATTATTGTGTCAAAATACAGTTAAACTTAGATTAATAACAAGTAGAAAATTACTCATGATTTGTATGCAAGTATGGTTGCAAGAGACTCACCGTTGCTGTCTGAATTGGGACTTTTCATGGTGTTGGATTCAGAGCCCTGCAGATAGAAAGAGACCTAGTAAGGCTACAGTGCCAGAAACATTACTACTTTTTAAAAAATGGTATAATCTGTAGTGTTAAAATGAAACTGCAGTTGTAACCCTTTCTGCTTTCATAATGTGACATCTGACTAAAACCGGATATTCAACAAAAATAAAACACTTGGGAATTGACTGCATCATGAAAAGCAGGAGGAAGTTTGGAGTCGAATCGAAGGGATTCATGATGTCAGCCAAAAAAGAAAGTCAGATTTGGGGCAAGTTGTTCGATGAATGATTAAGGAGGCAAAAAAATGTGTATGTACACAATAAGGCCAGGATCATATATTAACAAAAGCAAACATGGTCTGTTCAGTCAGAGTATTTCATGTTGTCAGTTCTCACCACATCAGGAGACACTGGCGGCACATTTTCCTTCTGCTTCCCACTGTGACTGCGGACTTCATTGTCTGCCGGTTCACTCTGCCAGAACCAGGAACACAAAAAGGGAAAAGGTTATCTTTGTGCATGTGCTCCCTTAAAGGAACAGTTCACACAAAAATGAGCATTCTGTCATCATTTTTATCATCCTGAAGGCATTCAAACCCAAAACTTTAGGATGCAACACAAAATAATAACTTTTTAAACTGATCGCTTTTTGCCATTTTCTCATGCAAATGCGATGAATGAGGACCGAAGACATAAAACTTCAGAAAAGGGTTATCAAAATACCATAAAATGGTCTATATGACTCTTGACTATATTCTTATAAAACTGTAACTAACCTCTAGAAAAGCTGGCCAAAATGTATGTCATTATTCTGTGATGATCCTGAAATCTGAGTCCAATTCATGCATTAATCATTAAGATGGGTTTTATGAACTGATTCATTCACAAATTGGACATAACTCAAAAAGATCTAAGGCCTCTGTCAAGATTCTTGGGGATTTCCAGCGACTTAAAGGTTGCATGAAAAGTTTATTTTCTTTTTTTAAATTGGAAAAAGCATGGAAAAAAGCACTGAAGACAGTCAGTCATATGGTTTTGGAACAACGCGAGTAAATGATGACAGGCTTCTCAATTTGGGGTGAACTATCCCTTCAAACCAGATGCAAATAGTGTCATGTCAGCAGAAAGACTGAACATTTGCATGTGATGAAATCATATGGAGTGATAGTAACTGAGGGAGTGTTTATGGTGAAGGGGAGTGCAGGGGTTGTCACTCACAGTGGGGGAGGAAGGGAAATCGAGCTTAGTCACAGCTGCCTGGTACATGGCCATTCGGTCCCTGAGAGGGGTGGACTCCACCATTCTGACTCCAGAGTCGAGACTTTCTGTGACGAACGAAAGAAAAAGAGTCAGATAAGTCAGTGGGGTCTCTAACAACTCAATGAAATGCAATGGGGGGAGTATGTGTGCCACAAGGTCAAAGTGGGAATGGGAAACAGGAATTTCCACAGAACTGCCATCAGCACTTTCCAGAAAGCGGATTCTCACAGTGTTGCAAAAAGGAAGCAGGAAGTTCAAGATGTGAGATCGTGTAACTGAAGACATATTGTACAAGACTGGTGTGTTTGTTTAGTGCCGCGTTTGATTCTGCACCTTTATCTTCCATGTTCTCGGATCCACCGTCTCCTGTTTTCCCAGGCTCTCTGGACACCTAAACAGACAAAGAAATGTGTTAATGAAGAGTGCTAAGCACAGAACAAAGACAAAGGGAGCATTAAGAAGTCCTTCAAGTAAATGTGACTAGCCATTTGACACCCATTTTACTACTTGAATGCGAAGCATTTCAGAATGAAACGGGATATTCAATGGATTTTCATAGACTTTAAAGTCAGACCCAATGCAAATTTGATCTCATTTCCATTCTCTCCTCACAAATGTCCTGTTTCTCATACTATCATGTCCTAGTGGCTGCTAGGGACTGGGTAGTTGCTAAAGCATTGCTAGATGGTTGTTAGAGTATTCTGGGTGGTTGCCATGATGTTAATGTGCAGTTGCAAAAGGTGTTGCAGATAGTAGGGTGTTTCAGATGGTTGCTAGGATGTCACTAAGTGATCTGGGTGGTTGCTAAGGCATTGCTAAATAGTTGCTGGGTGGTTTTTTACCACACACTTAAATCTCTATGACATTCTGGTATCTAGATATGGCTTGAGTCCTTCAAGGTTGCCAAGTCTGTGTAACAAAGCCAACCCAATTTACCCTTTGCACAGACCCACCCCCCTTCATTACTGTTGTAATGTCTGACAAGCCATGCCACTCTCACACCACACATCATGTTCTCACACAGTGAAAAATACATTGTGGAGCAAAGATAAAACTGACAGACAAGACAGAGCAGGTTACTTTGGGTATGAAAAAGTCTCAGCCTTCAATTTTTTTTTTTTTTAAGATATTCAAACAATAAATGCCGTTTTGTGGCTCTTTAATGTGTCGTGACAGATCGCTGTAGCACCTCAGTTCAAGCGGAACGTGAACGGATCATCTCTTCTTCTACAGTAGTTATAGCATGAAATAAACATGAATGAACATCAGAAGATATCTTTTTTTTAAACCGCAGGAAGACGTCAATACACAGCATTTTTCAAGTTCGAGTCCACTAACGTTAATCTACTCTCCTGTCTGGTTTGTTTGTCGGACAAAAATGGCAGATTCACCGTTATGATTGTTTAGATCGCCTGTCAATCAAACTCCCTGCGAAGGGTCAATTGCTTCTCAAAACTTGCCCAAACTTGTTTCAGGGGAAATTGACTAGCAAAATTGTGTTCTGGGGGTTCTTCTCGGTCAAAAGTTATGTTCTGGGGTGCGTTTCCCAAAAGCAATTATGGTCGCAAGTTCCGTCGTTACCAATAAAGTTCAATGGAACTAATGACCATAGTTATCCAACAATGCTTTTGAGAAACACACCTCGGGGGAAGATTTCGCTTTAACTCTGAAAAAAAAACCGGCAGCAACAGTATGAAAGTAACCCAATTCTCTGGAAAAACTGAGGACTTGGCAACACCGGAGTTCTTCCTTCACATGTAAGTCTCTAGGATTTTTTTATCTGTTGGCCAGCAAAAAATAAATAGATACAAATATCTTCATATTAAGCCTTATTCAGTGCAGGACAAAATTACGCCCCAAAGTTTAACACTCTGGGTAAGGGGTTTGTTGAAATCCCCCAACACATGAGCTAAAGTAATACTTTAGTAAACAGCACTAATTAGCAAGGTAACAAGAGACATTTAAAGCCATGACAGCAGTGTGTTTAAACATGTCTCCTTCTCTGGCCGGACAACTCCTCCACTGGCATCAATAATCCTCTAATGAGCTCTGAGAGAGCCGTGGACAGACACCAGCGTCTGGCTTTACTGCCACAACACCAACAGCACACAACACAACCGCTCTCATGCAATTCTACACCCACGGACTGAGACCAGAACAGCCCCCGTTACTAAACCCACAACATTAACCCAACAGTTTGAGACCCTGTTGATGTGGCTGAATTGTATGACGTGAAATATTAGACAAAATGAGCTGCTTTTGTCACAATGTTTGATCCGTAAACTTTTCTGTAAATTATTCATTAAAATCACGGGCAACATTTATAAAGTTCGACATCTGTTCCTGCTTGCTCCCAATAATTTAATATAATAAATCTAGCAATTCAATGGGAGGGAAAACGTTGCATTTCTTTATGTAGTGATATTACGTCTAAGCTTTTGTTTCCGAAAATGACACTTAAACAAAAACATTTACTTTTCTAGTGCCAAGCAAATACAGTCCTACAACAGTGCAGTCAATCCCAGGACAAACACATCCTCCAAAAAGTCTGCTGTATCCATTGCCATTGTTCTCAGGAAAGCAGCACGACAGGAACTAAAACTGACATCATCCCACCCAACAGAGAGTTTCCACATGTATCGATCTGAAAGCCACGTGTCTTACCTATTTAAAATCAGACAGACAACACCAGGCGGTCCGCCGTGATTCCTGGAGATTTACAGAGCCGAGTCTGTCTGCCTAAAACCCGGCAGTGCTCTGAGAGCAGATTAGAGCCGGTGAGCATGCCAGTGTTTTGCTGGCAGCAGCGGGAGGGATGGAGAGGGGGAGGGCTGAGAGGGTGGGATGAGGTAGGCAGCTGGTTGAACCTCTAAATCCAACAAGGGGGCTGAAGCCGGCCCACCCCCCAATCGTGGATTAGCCATCAGCGCGGCTGTGGGGGAACCAGCCGGCCAGGCATCAGTGCTGTGTCTCCAGGCTGGTGTACCGACACAAGGGGAGCGGGAAATAAACAGTACAAAAAGCAAAGGCAGCGCAGCCATAGGGGCATCAACCCAGACAAAAGACCCTCTATTAATCCAAAGCGCACAAAAGATGGGAACATCTGAGCCACGGCCTGCCAGAAATGAGGAGTGTCCTTATGTTATCAGAGGATAAAATCTATGACAAAAGATAAAATATATAAAGCACACACACTATATCTATCATCAAAAAAACATCAGTACACTTTCATTACTTTAATCCTTGAAATAAAGTGGCAACGGAAGATAGTTTTACAAATTGGAAGATTATGCAATATTTAATTCCAAGTTATTCATGAGCCATTTACACACTTTGATTGTATTCTAATACACTGTTTAGCTACTTTAGAACTATTATTTTTATTATATTTTGCTCGTTTTATTTTAGAATGTCATTTTCATTTTTAGCTAAAGTTTCGTTTTTTTGTGTTTTACTAGTTTAATGTCTAGGTTTTATTAATTTTATGTCAGTGTAGTGACATGAAGTTTAGTTATAACTATATTCCACATGTATATACACACACATAATATATGATATTTTATATATTAGCCTCTTATTATGAAAAATATATTATAATTGTCAATGTTCATTTAAATTTTTTTTTTAATTTTTCAGTTTAGGTAATTTTGTTGTTGTAGTCATTTTAATGTCTAGTGTTATTTCAGTATTCGTTTAGGCAGTAGTTTAGTAACTAGTATATACTGTGTGTGCGCACATTCACACGCATATATGTGTGTGTGTGTTATATATATAGATATATATATATAGATTATATATAATTATATATATAAATATATATCACAAAACAACAAATAATTAAAGAAAAACTTGACCTAATGACACACTGGATGGTACAACATCTGCGGAAGTCTACGATTTCATTATGAAATGTGTCCACCCTTAGCGGGACTACGCACGTCAATAAATCTAGTAATATCTGGAACTTCTCTTTATTAACTGCTTTTCTCGGCAGTTCATTTCTCAGTTCAGCTCTCAAAGTAGCCCAAATTCAATATCCAGCGACATTCATAAAGAAAATCTCTGCAGGCGATTTAAAAATACATAAAAACTGCTGGAGGAATTTCAGTCAGTCTCTCTCCCTCATGACCATCCCTCAGGTTAAAGGAGAGAAGTTTGGCTTTGATGGGAGCAGAGAGCTTGAACCCTGCAGTGATCATGTGGACGTTTATCTCATGACATCTGCCCCCCGGTGAGAACAGCACAGACTTTTAATGAGAGCAACCTCACTCCTGTTTAACGATGGAAATGTCTTTTGAGAGGGTGACGAGTTTGAGTTTAGCTTAAATGAATTAATTATTCATCAGTGTCACTACCAACTCAAAAATGTAAAAAAAAAAAAAGCACAACAAATGTAGTCTGCTGCAACCAGATCATTAACTGAGTTGAAGTGAACTCAAGAAACCGAGTGTTCCATTGAGTCATTTCGTTTCCATTAAATGTCTGGTTGGACTAAACTATTCACAACTAACTGAAAGTTTGGATTAGGGATGGGAAAAAGTCTCTAACCCCAATAAGAAACAGTGACGTTTGTCTTTGCAAGAACCACTAACTATGGTGTGGATCGAAGTTGGGACGTTTTGAACCACTAGTGATGCAGTGGTGACGGTACAATGGGAAAAATGCATTCAGTTTCAGTCTTTCCCTCTCCTCCACCCACACTACTTCAAAACAGCTTACTCTTTTGCAGATAAAATGTTGGGCACGACTCTCTTTGCAGTCCGTGGAACAAACAAGAGACACCATTGTGTACGGTGAAATCCCAGTACATTTTGAACACATAACCTTTGAGAAAAATGTCAGATGAAGACGAGGCATGACTATAAAGACACCACAAGAATGTTCCTGTCATCTTCAGACACACGGACTAGCAGAGAACAATAGATCAGAAATTCAAATCAGTGGATCTGGTTTCAAAAGAAGCTTTAGTAAAACTAGGCTTCCACATCTTCTGACAAAATTGAATACAACAATGTTAGAAAAACAAAAAACAACAACGTTCTAACTCTGAACAATAGGCGAAGTAATGCTAGAATTAGCAAGCAGCACTTACATTTAATGCAAGGTTAAAGAACACAAGTTAACAATAGTCGTCCTGCAGGCTGTTTCAGAGCAGTGAACCCACAGAAACAAGCTTAGAGCTCAGAGAGAGACTGGAGAAGCACACTGGTGTCTTCATGATCACAGACCATGTGACTCGCAGCATGACCAGTCTCTTGAATGTTTTGAATACAAGCAGATATCCAGCCAGCAGAACAGACAGATGCGGTTTCATCGAGTTGCCTTGATCACAGCAATTAATCCAACTTTAATATACTTTAAGGGGACATACTACTGTACATACTAGACTTACTACATGCAGTGGTGGACAGTAACGGAGTAGCTTCGTTACTGTACTTAAGTACATTTTTCAAGTATCTGTACTTTACTGGAGTCGTTTTATTTTGAGTAACTTACTTTTACTTTACTACATTCCAAAGCATAAGATCGTACTTTTTACTTGACTACATTTCATAAAATGTATCGCTACTCATAATATATCACGTGCAGAAGCGGTGTCTGATTCAAGAACGAACTGATTCTTTTCAATGAACCTTTTAAATCGGTTCACAAATCGCACCAAACGATTCATTCACGAATTGGAATGACCCGATTCCAGCTGTTCTCGAGTCGACAACTCGCTGATACAAATTAACTGTTTAGTGCGAGTCTCCAGTGAACCGAACTCACAAATAAGAACTGGGAGATCTTGTGAGCGCTCGTGCGTCTGATGCTGCTAAAAGTAAGTAACTAATGTCGAATTTTAGAATTAATTATTGTAACTGAAAATCATATTTAGGTCAAAACTGTCAGTTGTTTGTTAACTAAATCTGCTGTAAAGGGTGATCTATTTAAGCCCACTGAAATGATTGAATGCAGACACATCAACATCAGTGTCTCTATTTTAGGTAAAAAATAAATTAAAAAAAACCCTGAAACATTAAAATAACACAGACTAAATAAAATAACTCATGCACGTTCATATTCCCACGCTGCCATAACGTTAACAGTTTTATAAAAAAATGCTACGCATTTAGTCCTATGTGACACATGTTTTTATATTGTTTATCAACAGTATAAATTTGTATATTGTTTGGATTAACTAGCCGAGTAGACAGATATGAATGTTTATTCATAACCATACTGAAAATAAGTAAATATTGTTAGCTGATGCTAACCGTCTAGCTAACGAGCTTGCTGGTGCTAAATTGAGGTAATTTTTAGATATAAAGTCCAAATATTTTTATTCAACCACCTAGATAGATTACATCTGAGGGAAAAAGAAAGGATGTGATGTTCAGAACATGGTAACTACAGTAATTATCAAGGTGGGAAGTGATGCCCTCTGGGGGCATTTGGCCAGGGGTGTTTTTACACCACAGACAAGGTTTGAGAAGAAAAAATCATTATGAAAATATAATTATATTTTCCTTAAAATGTTCTTCCTAACTTCAGGCCTTATTCTCATGTCATATATAACTGTGATGTTCTGCAAAACAAAACAACAAGCTTTAAAACACTTTTTTCTTACTGGTGAAAATCAGATGGTCAAATCTGTTTTCTCTCAGGTACATCGCAGTGTAAGCTTCACATGAACATTACTACAGCACTCTCGTCAACGTAGTCCATATCAACAACAACAATATAGACTCCATATAGTGGGTATTTTGGGAAAATCCCAGGTATTTTGAGAAGTAGGATTATAAAAAATATGTGCTAATATAAAATTAAATTAAGTAGACCATCTATAAATCTATCAGTACTTTACTTAAGTACATAAAAAATAGAGTACTTTTGTACTTTCACTCGAGTAAAATTGAAGGAGTACTTTTACTTTTACTGGAGTAATATTTTATTATACGTATCTGTACTTTTACTCAAGTACTTGATTTGTGTACTTCATCCACCACTGACTACATGAGTCACAATGCAAAACATCCTCCCAGTCCAACCTGAACATTTATGAATGTGAACCAAGCTGCAAAAGCAGGCTATTCAGAAATTGTACAAAGCTAAATTTTCAGCATCATTATTCCAGTTTTCAGTGTCACATGATCATTCTAATATACTGATTATTTTGACTATTTTGGCCCAAGAAGTCTCAATTAACATTTGTGAGACGGAAAAAATATTATAATTTAAAAAGTAGTGTTATCTACTAAATTGACAAGATGCCCAATTAAGATAATATGCACCAATTTAGATAATTATCTGTACTTACATTGTTGTGAACGGTCTCGCCTTTCTCAAACATCATCTTCAGACTGTTGAGAGGCACTGTGGGCTTTTCGATGGGCACATCTCTTTGCGTCCACTTCTCCATCGCCTGGTCACTGTCGCTCAACAACTGGGTCTCTGTGCCGTCAACAAGCTGGCCGTCTGTGGACTCCAGTGAGGTGTTAACACCGGGATCTAAAGGCTGTGGCTGATGGTTCTCCTGCTGTCTGGAGTGTGTTTTGGGTTCTGGAGATGTAGGTGTTTCGGCTGGTTGTTCCCAGAGCTGCTTTAGGACACTCAGATTGCCGTTGCGCAAGGAAGGAGTCGACTTCTCTAGAGACTGTAAAAGAACAAAGAGTGTCAGTAGAGCGTTCACTCCTGGGGTTTCTCAACTTTTAAACACTAATCTCGACAGAAGACAATCCAGACAACGGAGTCTGACTGTACTGCCCTATTACTACCTAAATTGAAATTTAAACATATTAAAAAAAAAATTTAAATAACAGTATATACAGATTTAGTTATTTCAGTCTTAAGTTTTGAATAAGACAGGTTTAAATTATATTTCTAAAAGATCTAATTAAAAATACTAATACATAGACTCATGATTAAAAATACATTACTGACTGAAAGTCTCCAGGGCTTTTATGACAATTTTGACACAGAAAAAGACCAAGGAAAAGCAGTAAGCAGATAGAAATGATTGAGAGTATCTTGTCAATATCTGGATTAGTAGCGATTAGCTAAACAAAATCATTGTTAGTCTGTTAGAAAAAAAAAGGTTGACTACAAAACCTTTAGAAACCCGGCAAACAGAAGGAGTGGCTCCCTCAGACTGTGTTGGTGGAAATGAGGGGGGAAGAAATGCAGCACCAGATGCTAGTCTTTAGAAAATATCTGCATGAGGGAACTAGGCCAAGCCCCTTACAACAGGACGAGGACCAGGAAGAACATAAAAAGGGGAAGTAGTGACAGGAAACGGGGAAATAAAGAAAGTTTGTGAAAGATATTACAAGCTTAGTCACATGCCCAAGTTGTGTGAGCAGTTGACATTTAAGGTTCAATCTAACAACAACGGGGCAGAAAGCAAAACCTTTGATTTAAAAAAAAAAAAGTTTAACAAAACCTCGAAACAGCTGCAGTCTCATACCTACATCCACAAGAGTATAATCCTGTTCATCCTCATTTCTTCAGCTCCTGACAAACTCTTTTACTGAAGGTTCCTCGTAGTGTTTTATTTATGAAGAAACACTACCATTCAGAAGACACAGACTGACTGGACCAGTTATGTAAAGCGCATGGGAATTACCTGCGGATTAAGACGTCTAAATAGGGATTGAGATGACTGGACACTGAATGCACACGTGTCTAAACAGCAGCAGCAGTAGTAGTATAGTAGTGCAGTTTTCAGATAGATAGCTAGATAATGAATAGCAAAGTGGTGAGAACTTACTTTTTTCTTGTCTGAACTCGTTTCTTCTGCTGCTTTCTGGTACCTGAGAAGAAATGAAGCGGAAG
This sequence comes from Sinocyclocheilus anophthalmus, assembly GCA_018155175.1. NCBI lineage: Eukaryota > Metazoa > Chordata > Actinopteri > Cypriniformes > Cyprinidae > Sinocyclocheilus > Sinocyclocheilus anophthalmus. The sequence goes on along the minus strand of JADLZN010001578.1, from coordinate 128,910 downwards.
AGTTCACTCAACTTAAACTCATGAAGAGTAGCTAGTTTCTATGAAGTTTAAAAAGCAATCTTTAGAAGCTTGACTTCTCTGTTCTGAGATGGATCTTCTTTTATCTACCTAAAAATTTTAAAAATCACTTTTGATCATTGGTGGCCCCTAGTAGTCACATGTAGCAGTGCAAACCGATGAACTTGATTTTGCTTCCACTTATGGCATGTTAAAAACAAAACTTGAAATCTAGCCTAAAGGGGTTTCAGATACACTAACCATCTGTTGGAAGGACTTAAAAAAAATTCCCAAGCACCCAAAGCAGGAAGTTCTTCTGATTTTCAAAGGAAATCCACATTCAAACTAACCCTTGGCTCTAAATGTAGGTTAGTTGGAAAGAAAAACAGTCAAAGACTACAAAAAATGATGATAATCATAGTCCTGCAGGCCTGAACAAATGCAAAACAGCCGAATACCAAACAAATGATTTATATTTGCCCACACCTATCACAGGTCAGTAATCAGATTCTAAACCATTTAATCCTTCCCTTTGAATTCTTTAATGCTCACTAAGCCAGCTTGAAAATCTACAGTACTAGGGATGGTGAAGTCATTGATGTAGGTGCAGGAAGCCAAAAGCAGAACGCTGGAAAAGACATTCGAAAATCTGACAGGAGATGCACTGGAACAACTCCAGATGCGTTGAGAAATTCCTCAGCGCAGGAAATACACTGACCGAGCTGCTTCTAATGAGTCGGGCAGTAGATATGTAGCTGTAAATCAAACAATGTCCAATATCTGAGACCAGACTGAAAATGAGGAATTCAGTATGGAGCTTCAATCTGAAGCATTTTAGAGTTCTGACATTTTTAAAACAAGAAATGAGTAAATATTGGGAATTCTCATAGGTCAGTAATTAAATGAAAGTAAAGTATATCATTTAAGTTAAACAGTATTTCACTAAAATGCACCTGGAATAATTTAACTATGTGTCTGGGTGTTGACAGCATCACTGTAGGATTTGACAGCACTTTCTGCTGATTAACCTCCTGATAATGTTGGAGCAGAGGTCTGAACATCATAAACCAATTTAGAACAAAACAGCAGCTTTTAAAACAGGTGCCTTGTAAAAAGTTAGAAACAAGGTCTAAAGAGCACTAAAAGAGTGCCGAAGTGAAAGCAAATTGGAGAGGTTAAAGGACAAGTGAGATCGGTTTTAGATATGCAAATCCTGAAATTTGCTTACTTGGAAAATCGCTCAGCAATGGCCGTGCTTTTGCCTCGCACACCAACAATGGAGAGCTCCTTTGCTGTCACTCGCAAGGACTGTGAAGCCCACTGCCCACGATGAAATGAACTGACTGCCATCTTGGTTTCCTGATGTCTTCAGTAGGATTTCTGTTAGGACAGAGGCATTTCAAATATTAAAATGAAGACAAAATTACTTGCTGCTTTGATGATTATATAGCCAGACCAGGAGGACCAATATATGGAAAAGCTAAAAAAGATTTTTCAGTACCACTTTTCAAATCCATTACAATATCAGATGATAAAGTAATGATTTTTCCAATATGCTCTTAAATATAAAGGTTCTGTATTGGCATTGATGCTTCCATGAAAACCCATGAATCTTTCTCTTCCACAAAAGGTTCTTTATGGTGGAAAAACTCTTAAAAAGGTTCTAAAAGGCACCAAAGCCATAGAAGAAACATTTCGGTTCCTCAAAGATCCTTACCATTTTTTCTTAATGTGAAGAGCATTTTAAAAATCTAAAGAACCTTTTTCGACTATAAAGAAACCTTTTGTGCACTGAAACGGTTCCATGGATGTTAAAGGTTCTTCATGACATAATAGATGCCAATAAAGAACCTTTATTTTTAAAAGTATAGACTATAAAAATGTTCTATAGACTAAAAGAAATGGTTATTGTAAGAACTGTTAAAAGGTTCTTTAGGGAACCAAAAATAGTTATTCTATGGCGTCGCAGTGAAAACCTCCTATTTTTCAGAGTGTAGATAGAAATGTGGTTAACTGAATTTTATTAGAAAACCGTACAATCAAACAATAAAAAAAGCTGGCCCAATACAATGCATTGCAAAACAAAACAAAAAAGGCATTCAGTTATACTCAGAGCAACCGTGTGATTGCACAAATCAAATGTGTCATGAAATCCCCAAAACACCTGCGGGACATTCGAAATTATTCTTTTCCCATATAACTCTTGATTGAGTCATCATTCGGCGTCAGTGCACAACACCTGTAGCTGCTCACCTGATCATTCAGACATGCTCAGACTTATGCCTGATATGACAGGAAATAGCAGAGCAATGCTCTTATCACATGCTGTCATGCTTGTTAAGGTACTTCACAGGAAATTCACAGGAAACCGATCACCTGTGAGCAACCGCAACCCTCTCTTTACCCATGAATTCATCACGTACACACAGGTGAGAGTCTTATATGAATAGACAGAAACTGCTGGAAATTATTCATGTAAAGATTAGGATCAGAAAGGAATTTTCCTCATCACAGATTGATTTTCTGAGTAAATAACTAGAATTAGGTTTCAATAATGCTAATACGAATTCTTCAAATTAGCCAGGATTTTAATGATTAGCTTTAGAAATATATAAATTCAAACATGATCTCCCACCATGTACAGTTGAGCAAATGGCTTTGTTTTGCGTAAGAAGCAAAATTCAGTTAAAACGTCACTGAAGCTGCTGACACAGCAACTGAGTCATCATTACCTCAGATTACTCAAACCATAAACTGACTTTTAATCTGCTATATAGTCTGTTGTCGAAGAACGTATATCAAAGGAACCCAACAATGAGCTTTATTATGAGTTAATGCTTTGAGAGATCTACGTTTTCTCAAGGATCTCTCGTATTGAAACATTAGGATGTGACTCAGCAGATGAGACACTCTCTCGTCTCATCTCATAAGTCAGGACTTTCTAAAAGTCAACAAATTACAATCGAGGGCTTTCCAAAATTGCTGATTTGCTTCAAGTAGACACTCATCCATCCAGCATATACACAACGTGCTTCTGCTTAAATGACATGGGAACATTCAGATGAATTCAATGAAGCAGAAATATCACACTCAGGTCACATCAGCACTTCAGCATGCTTAGACAAGTCTACACTTTTTTTTTTATTCCCAGAGGTTTGACTTGCCCTTGCGCTATACTTTTAATCATATCATCAGAAGGGTTCTAACATCTTTTGACCAATACATTTTCAATACTTCACCCAGTCATTAGTCTTTAAAAAAAAATAAAAAATCACAAAAAGCAGGTTATAGCTAGTCAAAATGCCTTTCAGTATTAAAAATTCATAACTTTCCCAGGCCTGGAAATCACAGTTTTAAAAAAATAAGTGTGTAATAAAAATTTTTTCTTTTACATTTAAAATAAACGTATTAATAAAAACATGTTTCCTCAGAATCGTGTTTCAAATGAATGCACATTTCCTTTTAAATTGCTAAGATTATTTCAAATAAATAAAAATAATCTGAAATATTTTGTTTAGTTATTTAATTCACGCAACAGTTTTCATGACAATGGATGCAATGCACAAATAATGCTGGAATGTATGTGCTCATTTATTTTTGATTACAAATAATGTTGTTAACATATTTAGCATTAAACTGTATATTACCGCTCTTAACCTGTTTTACACAAAAATGACTTTCTAAAATTAACGAATGCAGTATCTTGATGTAATACAGGTTTTTTTCATTACTTTGTATCTCTTTTAAATTAAATTAGCAAGTTAGATAAATCAACTCCAGGGACTCTTACAGAAACATATGGGTGGTGAGTCCATTGAAAGCAAAGTGAAAAGTGAGAAGCAGCTCAATCAAACAAAACCATGAAGCATGCATTCAAAATGCAAGCTTGTGTTCCCTCTGAACTCATCAACAGAAACAAAGACCCATGAATCACAAATCAAAACACTTACTTTAATCTTGCAGTCTATCAAGCCTCCTCTTGCAGTGGATGTGCTGAGTGTTCTTCTTGGCCTCTCTGTCAGTCCTCTCAATGCTCTGAACACTCTACCTCTGCTCACTCTCACATTGTTTGTGAGTGAGGAAATATACTGACTCCTCTCAGCCAATAGGAAGAGAGCTGCTTTGCACCTAACAGGTAAGGCTCCTCCCACTTCTGGGCTCAGCAGTTCATCATCAGACTCTCAGCAGAACAGACAGAGTGAGTCAACAAGGCCTCTACTCAGTCTGGGAATCCCACAGGGATTCCCTGTAAGTAGTTCACAAAAGTCCCCGCCTCCATATCCTGCTCATATTTCACCCCAAAATCAAAAGAAAAATTCATTAGGACAATGAAGATTGTAATTTTTTTTCTTCACCACTATTTTTCTTTTTTTTTTTCCTTCATTGGAGATTCTTATTAAATTCTCATCTAATATAAAATAAAACAGGAAACACAAAGCAATGATGTCTCACAGAGGAGCCTGTCTAGGAGTCTTCAGGCAATGGATCAGTTTTTTAAAAATCCCAGTCACATGGAAGTCTTGCTTTAGACTGTACACACATTCCAAGAAAATGAAACAGGGAAAAATAAAAACAAAAAAAAAAAAAAAAAAAAAAAGTGCTCTAAAGGGTGTTATATTTGTGCCTTTCAGAACTTTTATATATGTTGTAATATATTTACCTATATATTGTGTAGTGTGTGTGTGGTTTTGTGTGTATTTTCCTCCGGAAAAAATGTTTTTCGAATGTTAATCAATTTTTCATAAATAAATATGTAAACATCTACTTTCAAATATCAATTAATGTGAATTATTATTGTTGTTTATTACTTTTACTATGGCTAACTTTATTTGTTTTATCTCACTTATTATTGCTCGTAGTTATTAATTATTTCCTGCATTTTAAAGTGTTGTATATTTAAAATTCATTCATTAAGGGGACCAATAAAAATTCGATTAAATTTCGCCTGGATATTGTCAAGCCTTTGAGTTCATAAATTGTTGGTGTTTCATGAATGGAAAATTGATGTTCCACTTTTTACTCAATTGTCATGTTGAAAACCAAGGGGGAATCTTTTAAAAAAAAAATATAAATATGAGAATGGGCATATATGAACAAATATCATAAGTTGTTTATAGAAAAAAAACTTTAATATTATTTAATGCATTTTTCCTAATTACCATTTTCTTATTTTGCTGAGCACATTTATTCACATTTTTATAGATATCGATGAAACAGGATGAAACAGAAATACATGAACAAATTAAATAATAATGAAAGTTACGTGACATGTGGCCAAGTATGGTTACCCATACCAGGAATTAGTGCTCTGCATTTAACCCACCCAAAGTGCGCACACACACAGCAGTGAACACACACCTGGAGCAGTGGGCAGCCTTTTTTGCTGCGGCGCCCGGGGAGCAGTTGGGGTTCAGTGCCTTGCTCAAGGGCCCCTCAGTCTTGGTATTGAAGGTGGAAGAGAGCACTTTCATTCACTCCCCCCACCTACAATCCCTGCCAGTACGAGACTCGAACCCGTAACCTTTGGGTTACGAGTCCGACTCTCTAACCATTAGGCCATGACTTCCCAAAGAGTTCAGATGCAAAAGCCTCTAAGTGCCGTTTGAAATGTTCTTATATAAAATGAACATATGTTCTCATCAGCTCCTATAAGTGGGTTGTAGGGTTCAGTAATTTCCTATTAATGGCTTTCTTTATCATTGACATTAAAGGTGTCATATGATGCGATTTCATTTTTTTCATTTCTCTTTGGAGTGTTACAGGCTGTTGGGGCATAAAGAAGATCTGTAAAGTTGGCAAAGACTAAAGTCTGAAATCCAAAGAGATATTCTTTATAAAAGTTAAGACTCTGCCACGCCCCCCTAAAAAGGCTCTTTCTAACACACCCCCACATATCTACGCACTATGTGGGAAGATTTGCATAACCCGACCAAATGTTCACAGCGCAAAGAAAGAGGGCGAACTTTTATCTACTTGCTGTGTAGTGTCGTTGTTGCCCGCCGCCATGTCGTGAAGGCTGCGCGTGTGCTTCGTTTACAAGCGACCTACTTTTATTTGTTTGGTCTACCAAAAGAGGTGACGTTAATCCTTCGTCATGCCTGTCGCTGATCCGTGCTGATTCGCTGAGGGAATACATCAACTTAGTGGTGTGGATCGCCGGATCGGCTTTCACACGTGGACGAAGCGGAGTCCAGCCCGAAGTCGTCACATGTGGTTGCCGCAAGCACGCCCGCCACTCCTTTCGTCGAATCCGCCGGCCTCCGCTCACTCTAGCTGCCGGCCTCCGCTCACTCTAGCGTGTGTGATGCTGTGTGTTTCGTTGTGAAAGTGAAATTACTTTGTTTGGTCTTCCAAAAGAGACACAACTAGAAATCAGTGGTTAAGCTATATTTACAACACAGTTCCAGAACAGTACGACCCAAATATTCAAGTGTGTGCAGCGCATTTTACAGAGGACGAGGACTGTTTTCCTGTGAAGTAGGCCACAATTGCTGTGTTCCTGTTTCTAATAAGTGGGAAGTATCCAACTTTGGCAAGGACAATCTGTCTCTTCTGACGTTTTTTATATTTAATGAATTTGCCACTGACGATTCAAACGTGAGTTTTGAGCAGTGTGGAGTAGCACTTGTTTGTTGTCGTTTTACTCCACATGGTTTTATGTTTACTCTGCGCGATATGCAATGCAACGCATAAAAAGACAGTATAAGTCATAATAACCAGTAATTATGTCCCCACTGGATGCAAAAAAAATGCCTAGTTTGTAATGGGTTTTAATATTTATGTCTCATAGCTCCGGCCTGACAGGGCATCACAATATAGTAAAGGGCGTACCATTTCCATCACACGCTTGAGGTATTCAGCCAATCACAATGCACTGGACAGCTGGCCAATCAGCGTACACCTCGCTTTTCAGACCGATGAGCTTTGTAAAAATCGACGCGTTTCAGAAAGGCGGGGTAATAGAGGAGCAACAATAATGTACATTATGTGGAAAATAATGTGTTTTTTGAACCTTAAACTGCATAAACACATTGCATTACACCAAATACACAACATAATTTTCTTTTTAGCAGCATCATATGACCCCTTTAAAGTGAAATAACTGAACATAAACATAGCCTGAGAAAAATGCTAATTTTAGAAGAAACTTTCTGTTTTTTTGCATCTGAACTCTTCAAATATGCATAATGGACACTGAAAAAGCTGAATTGTTTAATGGAGGTTTCCTATCAAACTTTATCACTAAGGAAACTTCCTCACAGAATCACAAGCAAGGCCATGCATAGGCTGTCAGAGCCAGACAAGAAGATGGTTATTATCAATTATAAAGAATGTAAATGCTGATCATACTTTCTTAGACCTGTGCAGCAATTGTTAAGCAGGTCGGAAGGTGGACACAAACAAAATGAGACAGAGATGTGACTAGTGCAGAGCTAATTTCTTCATAGTTTTTCGCTTCATTATTTCTGTCTCAGCATTTTATCACTTCCCTAAGGCAGAATTATGGTTTCATCACAGGCCTATTCACGACTCATTTTAGAGTAACTGATGAATCATAAATCAAGGGGCAATTTTAAGTCCAGCATGTCAGTTCTGTAGAACAGAACAGAATTAATTAGTATAAAAAATGGGGGCATTTGGAAATGAGTTGTTGATAGTGAAAGTTTACAGGTACATACCGGTACTAAAAATCGCCTCAGTTGTAGGCAGATTAATAACACTCCCTGTCCAGAAGGAGGCGGCAGCAGTAGTTGTTTTTGTATCAATATCACATTTCGTGCGGATGAGGTGTGAATGAGCCACCGAACGTTCCTCCGTCAAACTGAGGTAAACAACATTTACTTTCGTGCTTAATGAAATGTGATTTCATTCATGTGTGAAGGGTACTTCCCATATCTCCGTGCAGGCGAAAAAAACTCTACATTTTAAACTTTCAGTTTCTACGCTACAATAAACGACATTCTGAAAAGAAAGAAAGAAAGAAAGTAAGCTCGCGCAAATTTGTAACCCTAACAGTAACGCTGTTTATTTTAAAACGGAAGTGGATGCATATTGCGCATCATTTGATGAAATGACTAACGTTATCTCTTTGTTCTCTTCGTTCCCGCCCGCTCTTCATCGTCTACTGAGTGCAGCGAGTTGTTTGCAGTGTTCGTATCGATATCCTATAATTATATATATATATATATCTATCTCCTAGTAATTGTGGCTGAATATCTTATTATTCCTGAACAAACCAAACCAACGTACAAATGTATTAAATTGTGCGCCATAGTCGTTTATTGAAAGTAAACAAAGATGACTCATCTCTAGTGGGCCACTAAATTGGGAAGTCCCTGGCGGATAATGCATAGAAAGATGCGCCATATACAAGTATACACCAACAATAAAATAAACACGAATTAATTTGTGTATTGTCAGCACACGCATATAGGCTTAAAATCTATCCGCTATATATATATTTCATAATTTGAAAGTGATGATAAAGAGCAAGTGCAGTTTTTAAAAACAACTCGTCAGTGGGAGGGACCATGAAGAGGATACTTCCTTCCCATGATGCTTCAGCTCCGTGTTGCCAGATTGGAAATGTCCAAGAATCGTACCAGAAGCTCAAAATTATCGTAATTTGGAAGAAAATTATCGTACACGATTAAAAACGTACAGAATACAGCTATTTATCAACTAGACTAGAACAACAACTTTTTGGCACAACCTTCAAATTACCACAATAAATAAATAACTATGCTAGGGCCCTATGAAATACGTTTTATTTTTTCCCAAATTCAATTTTTTTTATTCCAAATGTAATTATTTTTTTCTGTTTAAATTTTTCTGGACTCCTTTTTAATGTTCATTTAAATTTGATAATCACAGCCGTCTAAATAATTTAAAACGATAACCATGTCAACATCAATCTATTAAAACCGTAGGTTGATGAAAGTTCTATTTTTCCACCTTGTTTATTTTTACCAAAATCTGTGTTTTAAATATGTCTAATTATGGGACTGTCATAAAACTCCTTTTCTTTATGCCGTATGCAAATGGGTTTTTTTCTTGTAGAAATTATGCATTGTGTATTTTTATTTGTATTCTGTGGTTATCGAATAAGGCCTAACACGTTACTTTAATTGATCTTTTATTAATGCAAATTAACAAATTTTATTATTATGGCAACAAGGGATCTTACAGTTAAACTTACATAACATTGAAATATGTTATTATTCTTAATCATTTTAGTAGTAGTAGTAGTCTATGTACATTCTACTGAAAAATAGTAATACATTTCTGGCAGAAACTATATATTTTTGACTCTCAGAGCAGTTCTGGGGATGTTGTTCATGTGTTTACGTCCTCATTTATTGAGACGGCAGATGCTGAAATCACCGCTAGCGTCAGTATGTGTGTAGTAAACAAAACCTCGTGACATTCATTCAGACCATAGACTATGATTCAGACAGACACAGAACATGCAGGATTTATATTTAAATAGCCTTTTTGCGGCTTAATATTTACAGATACTAGTCCATATCACGATTTAAGTGTAATGAAATTCCTTTAAATAATTCATCCAAACTTTGACAAATTCCGCGTCATACAGTAAATTCCGTTGACTGGATTCCGCAATTCCATCCGTGTTTTCCGCATCGCGGAAATCAAAGGGCCATAGACGATAGAAGGTCCAAACTCCACCACCATCCATTGTACAGAGATCAAAATTATCGTACAAATACGATAATTATCGTACGTCTGGCAACACTGCTTCAGCTACAGTCTCATCTGTTGATCTGTTCTTTATATTGCTGCTTAAGTTCTAGCCAAAATACTAAGTATTTTATTACAAGCTATATGCTGTTTTGTTTTAGTCGTCAAGCGCCTTTATTTATATTTTTATTGTTTAAAACAATTTAATTTCTGATTTTATTACAGCCTTAATCTTCGGTTTGAAAACTAGTGTCAAATCAAGGCTTTCACATCACTGACCAAGCACAAGAGGCGATGGATGGGCTTGTAGATGGCATCAAGCTCATTCGGAGACACAAGACAGAGCTACAGGAGGCTCTGACTGGAGATCCAGATGTTCTGCTCCAGCGCTGCCATGCCAGTGGCATACTGTCCAACAATGAGTACAACAACATCAAAGACACGAACATGCGTTCGAAACAGGTATGGGACATCTTGGATTATGTGATTGACAAAGACAACAAGCATGCTCTGAATTTCCTGAAGTTGCTGAAAACACAAGACATGCAAGAGACATTTCCTAAACTGCATTTCCTTCAAAAGCTGCAAATCAACAAGCGCAAGACACCAAAAAACACAGGTATGATCTTACACTCAGCCATTGTAAATCATCCATTGTCTACCATTAACACCCCTAGAATTTTGGTATTGTGACTTTTATGCATATTATTTTCATTATTGTAACTTTTTAATGTTGGTTTTCATTACAGTAATAATCGTTTTTTACTGTCTTACAGTTAAAAATATAGTTGCAATTAGGGCTGCACGATTAATCGAATTTCTAATCGCATGTGGGATTACAACGTTTCTAGTACATCAGCAGGAAATCATCATCACGTGCTTTCAAATGGAGCAGATTTACTACACATAGCCATAGTTCACTGACAAGTTACGCAAAAAAATCGCAAATTTTATTGCGTGATTCTGAAATCGAAGAAATTGTTCGCGATAATGACAGCTGTTTGCATAGCTTCTCAGTGAACTACAGCTCTGTGAAGTAAATGCTGCTCCATCTGAAAGCATGTGAAAATACCATATTTAATATCATATTTTTACTCCAAACTTACTTCATAACGTCAGTCGAGTGTTTGAAATAAATCCTTCTGTGAGATGAGGTGGCTTCTTACACAGAATAAGGCACGCAACATATTGCATAGTATTTAAGCAGTGATAAAGGCATTGCTTATAAATATCATTTACTTTATACAAATTATCATAATCGACTCCAGATAACCGTATATTGCCGTGGTCGTGTGTTTATTAGTCACGTTGAATCAATGGAAGCAGTTGAATCTTCTGTTTATTCATCTGCAGTTAGGCATTTTCTGGGTTTCTTCTGCGAGGCGCATTTGGAGTTTCAGCACGAGAGTGGCCTCTGGCCTTCGGATGGATATTTACTGTTGATCACAGAACCGTGCTTCACTGAAGATACACATGACAATCGCAGTTTTTGTCGAATCGCGATTTCGATTCCATTTCGATTTATCATGCAGCCCTAGTTGCAATACATTTTGAAAGTCAAATATTTAACTTTAACTAATTACATGCGATAATGCTACCATAAATTATAAATACTGGAAGAGAACGCTGGTTAGAGTAATGAGAATTAAACTGTATCTTGCATTACATTAATGAAAATTGGGGGATATAACTAGCTTAATTGTCCTGAAAATCTGTAGAGCTGCGTTAATTTAATTTAAATTCCGTTTAAAATCAATTTGCTTCATAATCGATGAATTTTGCAATATAAACTCTTATTTTCCTGTTTTATTAATGTGAAGCTTCTTTGAAACATTCTGTCATGTATAAAGCACTATATAAATTATAGCGTTTCTGCGGGTCTTTAAAAGTCTTAATTTGCCCTTCTACAAATTAAGCAGAAAATCTTAAATTCATAAAGTCTTTGTGTTGTCCAAACAGTCCACTATCTACAACCACTCAAGATGCATTACTGAGGACAACTGAACATAATAAAGTCAAATTGACCAATTAGTAAGCAGTTGTTTCAAATAAGATATATATACTCTCTCAAGTATGGGAATAACACTTTGGTACACCCTATGGAATTAGTAAACGCAATATAGTTTGTTCTTATTTAATCTGTAACGCCTTCATTTGATCTGTTTTTCTCAGAAACATGCTTTTTTCAGTTATTGCTGTTTAGTACATTTATCTTGCTTTATGAATCTTTAGACTTTTGCACTGGGAAACAAGACAAAAATAATTTTTATTTTATTTATTTATTTGCAATGTGATCAGAAGGTACAGTAAAAACTGTATTTTTTCTAGTGTACTTTTTTTGTAAAATGACTAAGTAGTGTAGATCTTGATAATGGTCACAATGCAAAAAAAAGAGATCCTAATAGTACACTTTGTATATATTATTTATTTCACCCCATTGCCTTCAAACTTTCTAGTACATGCAGTAATCGATTTTGGTTTATCAGAGACGACAGCAAAACGACGACAGGGAATGGAAAACGAGCCGCTGCGTGAGTCACATACACACCTCTGCTTTGCATCTTCTTCAGTAGCAGCTTCATGACAGCACTGCTTCATTACGTAACTTTGCTTTTTCTCAGACTCCAGGATGGTGAGCGAGAAGGAGATGATGATGGTGGCCGGCTGCATCGGGAACAGCTGGAGGGAGGTGGGCATTATGGCACTGGGTATGAACACCACCACTCTTCAGCAGATAGAGGAGGACAACAGCCAACACAAAATGCGGGTTTTCACCATGCTGCGAAAATGGAGCATGCGTGAGAGGGAACAAGCCACGGCAGCTCGTCTCCATTCTCTACTGACCCAAGAAGAGAACGGCATGGACACTCTGAAACTCAACTTCCTGTTGGAAGACAACTGAGGCTGCTAAGAGGAGTTTAATTGGGTACTGCAGCCATAATATCAAAACCCGAAAGGCTGATTCACCATGGGTTCCCTCAAGATTTCATGGGTTTTTATAATGGGGTCATGATTAAAACAAGGTCGGGGGGGGGGGGGGGGGGGGGGGGGGGGGGGGGGGTGTGGTAAAATACCTGGCTAATGTGAATTACATACACACCCATACTTAAACTATGAATTTTGAAGCAGTTATGCTTAATTTTAAAAATGTTATGGTTGTATTAAATGACTACATAAGAATGTTTGGGGTGTATGCAGTTTACATTGTACAACAAAACGTCCAGGTATCGTGATACCATTGACCTTATTTTACTCATGAATTTAAAGAGATAGTTCACCCAAAAATGAAAATTCTGTGATCATTTACTCACCCATCACTTGTTCCAAACCTGTTAGAGTTTCTTTTCTTCAGCTGAACATAAAAGAAAGTATTTTGAAGAATGTTGGTGACCACACAGTTGACGGTAGCCATTGACTTCCATTATTTTTTTTGCATACTATGGAAATCAATGGCTACCATCAACTATTTGGTTAGCAGCATTCTTCAAAATATCTTCTTTTGTGAGTAAATGATGACAGAATTTTTGGGTGAACTATCTCTTTAAAAATCCAGTTATAAAAACCCATATGAAAATCTCAAGGGAACCCATGGTGAATTAGTCCTGTGGGTTTTGAAGTTGACAGCTGCAGCACTTTTTATACATGTAGCACTTGCAGACATGCAGATATACCACTAGAGGGAACTATAACTGCTTGTCACTTCTATAAACATTTTTTCATATTTGTATTTTTTTTCTTTTAGTAAATGCTATGTATAAGTCAGATACATACTTGAAATAATAGGGCAACTTTCAAACGCACCAAGCTAAAATGCGGGCATTTCAAATATTTTTCTTAAATTTGATGTGCAAACTTTTTTTTTTTTGTTGCAAATATCAAATATGCAAAGATTTAAAAAAAACTATGTAAATCATGTACATTTGTAATGCAAATGTAATGCTTTTTTTTCAAAAAGGGGCCAGACTGAATTAACTGTCCATGTCATTGTTTTATTCCAATGTTTTATTTTTTTATGGCATTATTACTTAATTATTTTTATCTTAAGCTTATTTTTTCATGTGAGATCAATTTCCATTCCTACTTTTTATATTGCACTTCAGCTTGTGTTTGCTTTCTGATGGTACAAATTGGCTGATTTGTATTGTAGCATTCCATCTTAATGCATTCTACAGAATAATGCTTTTCCTTTTCAAGTAAATGAATGTGAAAGCTTTTATCAAAGTCTTAACTTGAACTGATTCCATGAACAGATAAGGAAGTTTAAAAAGTTTTATGTTCCAATAGAGACTGCTATCTGGCAACATAATGGCGACCTTCGCTCTCTCGGCAAGTATCACGTTGTTTCACCCTGGTGTTTTTTCACCCTGGTGTTTCACCCTTGTTCACCCTTGTTCACCCTTGTTTTGCATGCCAAGCAGGTGATAGGATTGGAGGCGGAGCTTTGTATAATTCCATTACACGGGCCTGTCATTAAACAGCATCTAGTCTGGCCAGACTTCATGGAATCTTTTGCTGTGGGATTATAAAACTTGTTTTATTTGATAGATTGCAACCTGATGAGGAAACAATCATTTCAAATTTCTTATCATGCTTACATGAATTGGATTTCATGTTACTTTTTTTCTGTTATCGTACTTTTTTTGTACCATTTTGTTACTTTATGTACTTGTATGTCTTATTTCTGTTTTGCAGATTGATCATGTTTCTGGTGATGGGTTATTTGTAAAAAAGTCAAATGAATATAAATAAAAAGAACTAAATGAATCATAACTGTCATTATGATAAAAGTTTGAGGTTATTTTTTATTGTTTTATAGCTGGTTTTATTGTATAATTTAGATATTTGTCAGATTTGCGTTTATTGTTTTATAGGCTTAAGCTATAAATAACTGGTTTCCCGAGAGTTTTTTATTTTTTATTTTTTAGGTTTAGGGATGGTGAAGAATGGAAAATCTTCAACTCATCTGTTCATTCGGAATCTCTGTATTTTATTTGTTTATTTATTTTTAAATTGCATTTGTTGTCCATGAACATTTTCAGTTTCATATTGATTCAGTTTTGATTGTTTTATTTGATTAGATTTTGGTTAACCAAAACCTGGAACATGCAGGAAGGATTTCTTATGTACAAGCATTGAAAAATTATAATGAAACTACTTGTAAAATTGAATTTCCAATTCGTTGGGGCAAAATAATCCAAATGAATCACTTTTTGATGACAGCAAAATGCCTTAACATGCAAATATTCAGTTACTTTTTTCCATAGGAAACCTAAGTTACCTTTTTCCATAGGAAAGACTTTTTCTGTAAGATAACTGACCTGCATTTGTCCTGGCTTTTTTTGAACCCTGTGACATTCCATTCCACTCTTCTTCTGAGTGTGAGAGAGTGTGTGTGTGTGTGTGTGTGTGGAGTGGGGGGGATCATTGTGCAATCTAACAAACATACGTGGAAGGATATATCTTTCTTTCATCAGCAAACTCTAACAGTCTAATGTGAACTTAGAACAACGCTGCTGAGTTTGGAAGATGTTGAACGTTGTACCCCTGTTTTGCAGCATGCATTACCTAAATGATCGTGTGTGTGTGTGTGTGTGTGTGTGTGTCATTATATAACATTTAAAGTTGTTGTATGGATCATTTTTACTGGTTGCTTGTGTGTGAGTCAGTTTTAGCACAGTAAATATACCTGCCCCCTTATCAACTAAGATGCAGGACCCTGCAAATAAAACCATCCAATGGTAAGATATTCTCAGCATTTTAAGAAAATAAAATGCTGGAAATGATGTTAATCAAATATGTACTTCACAGTTGCATGCAGCTGAGAGCCTCATATCACTTGGGTCTTCAGAAAGCTTTTTAAGTTAAAGATTGATTTTTTTGTTGACACCCATATCACCCTAATCCAATTATAGGATGTCACTTGAATGACGAATCGGGCGTGTGCATCCACGTATATGAAGGCTGGGTCTTGCAATGAACCACTGAGGGTCTCGAGGCATCCTTAACACATCAGATACAGTAGAGTTTCATGTGCTGAGTACAGAAAGGACATAAAAAATCACAATGAGCTCATCTAAAGGTGAGAAGTTTGTTTTTGATTGCACGCATGTAGTTCCCTTAAATGCACTAAATTCATAGTTTTTACTAAATCGTGCATTTCAGTCTGATCATGTAATACTGTAACTACGAGAACTGTGCGCGTGCAAAAGTTTCGCCTTATAGATGCAGGACAAAACTGCAGGTATACAGGGTTGGGAATGGCAATATTTCGAGTGGTCGATGAATGATGCATCGTATAAAAACTATTGCATACGTTGCAGGAATTGAAACTCTCAGCTCTTTCATCTTGGATGCTAAATAAAGTTTAAAAAAAAAACTTAGTAAACAGAAAAAGGTTGCAAAAATATGAGCTTGACTCTTAACAAAAGCAAAAAGCTGCTTTTGATTCTTTCGGACAGCCATTTTGCTCTTTGGTGTCATATTTCCATATAGAGAAAAAAAGAAATGACGTTTTCCTCATAAAATATCGCGATTGTTGCAATGGAATTTATAGTGCTTATTATAAAACTGACTGTGATTTCTGATTGGATGTGCACATCGGCTGAATTCCGTATTATGCATGGAGTATTATGCATGGCGCTGCTTGGCAACCAAAGCCAGTTAGAGTTCATCAAAAGTGGGACATCAGGTGAAGTAGAGCAAATGCGTTTATTGTCGATTGCTTTTTAAAATGATATCAGTTATATATATGTATTATAATGCAGTATGCAATGGAATGTATACAAATAACCCATGCCTTTTAAATTAAATAGATAATTTAATCATGCACACATGCGAGTTATCTTTGTTTTACTGTTTAGACTGGTGGTTTTAGGCTGGTCCAATCTGGTCTACATGATGGATCAGTTTTAATAACAGCTGGATCAGGGTGCTTCTGGACGACCTTGATCACCAGATCAGTAACAAACCAGCTGCAATGTTCCATAAACCATGTGAAGATGATATGAAGTTGCTATTATATATGAGGCTGATTATAGAATATATAATATATTATCATATGATATATATAGTATGTGTGTGTGTATGTGTGTGTATATATATAGATAAAAAAAAAAAAAAAAAAAAAATATAGAACTATATCTATATATATTATATATACACCACAACATTCATAGAATTAAACAAAAGCAAGAAATTTGAGGTTTTTCGTAGTATTTCAGTATATTTCGTCATGTTTTACAGAATACAATTTTTTTTGTAGTAGCCTATTTAAACTTGTTTTGATCTATACTTAAAAAAAAACATAAAAACAAAATGCAAAACAATAGGGATCAAAATGAAACAATAAAAACAGTAGTGTTGCATAGCTGTGTTTTTTTGCATAGTGTTTTAGTCCTATATCATGTGGAGTAGTTTCTGTGGTTAATAAATTAAAATGAAAAATTGATTGAACATTGGTTTATTTTATCATATTGCTTTAGCTGTTTTTGCTTATTTAGTAACATGCATACTTTTATATGTATCTCACAGAATATATGAATGGCCATGTCCACCTGGAAGAATCAGACATGTATGAGTCAGATGGCAAGCTGTTCCTTACTGAGGCTTTCAATGTGATTATGGAGGAGATACTTCACAAAGGAACTGACTTGAAGGAGAAGGTTAAGTCTTTCAAGAATTTATCATCCCATTTAACAACTTCTGCATCTTCCTATCTTATCTTGTATCTCAGGAGATCAACTGCATGTCTTTGCGTTCACAGGTGTGTGAGTGGAAAGATCCCGATCAGCTGAGAGCTCTTCTGGACCTTGATCTCAGAGAGCATGGAGAATCTCACAAGCAGTTACTGCAGAGGGTTCGAGATGTGGCCAGATACAGTGTTAAAACCTGTATGTTGCATGTGCTGGGATCGAATCCCACGAATTATTCATATTAGCGGATGTCCTATATGTTTTTTTCAGTGTTTTATTCTGAAATTATTACATTTGTTCCTCCTAAATCTTGAATATATGGTTACATCCTGGTCCAGAGCCTTTTCTCGTTCACAGGTCATCCTCGGTTCTTCAATCAGCTGTTTGCTGGCATGGACTACCATGCACTGACAGGACGGCTCCTCACTGAAACCCTCAACACCAGCCAGTATGTGTGAATGAACTTCCACATAGACATTTTCAGTTGTTCATGTTAATGTGTTACAGTGAATGTGCCTTAAGGTTCTCAGATGGGTGCTGTAAAAGGGTCCGTATGGCGTTTTATTAACTGAGGGGTTCAAAAGTGTTAAACTTTGAGTAAATTGTAAGCTGTTACACTGTTGCTGAAGTGTTCCATTAAACTCTGTTGTCATAGTAATAAGTAACTTATCAGAGCACTTGAAGCTATCAGATGACACCGTTTGATAACAGCATGGAGCCACTGGTTTCATATCGACGATCTAAAAACTGTTGATTAGAAATTGATGAAATTAGGATCTGACATTTTTAGATAATGCAAAGAGTGTTGTTATCGTTAACTAAAACTAAAAATGTTTTTGAAAAATTACATGCACTATATAAATTTGAAAAAATAAAAGATGAAATTGCTACAGATGAAAACAGAAAATATAAAAATAAAAAAATTCTAAAAATGTACTCACCTTCAGGCTATCAAAGATGTAGATCAGTTTGTTTCTTCATCAGAACAGATTTGGAGAAATTTAGCATTACATCACTTGCTCACCAGTGGATCCTCTGTAGTGAATGGGTGCCGTCAGAATGAGAGTCCAAACAGCTGATAAAAACATCACAAGAATCCAGTCCATCAATGAATGTCTTGTGTAGTGAAAAGCGGCATGTTTGCAAGAAACAAATCCATCATTACATCAATAACAAACATTCAGCTTTTCGCTTCACAAGAAGATAATTGATAGACTGGAATCATGTGAATTACCTTTCAGCTGTTTGGACTTTCTTTCTGATGGCACCCATTCACTGCAGAGGATCTACTGGTGAGCAAGTGATGTAGCTAAATTTCTCCAATATGTTCCCCAAATCTATTCCTTTAATAAATACTATAAATACATGCACACATCATGACTGATCCATCTGCAACATACTCAGTGTGAAGTTTTTACAGATACACCTATGAAGTGGCTCCGGTGTTTGTCCTGATGGAGGAGGAAGTGCTCTGTAAGCTTCGCTCTCTGGTTGGCTGGTCAGAAGGAGATGGGATATTTTGTCCAGGGGGTTCAATGTCCAACATGTATGCCATGAACATCGCACGGTACTGGGCCTTCCCTCAAGTGAAGACACAAGGCTTGTGGGCCACACCACGAATGGCTATATTTACATCACAACAGGCAAAAAGACAAGAGCTACTTGTTCTAATATTAGATTTAAAAGAGCGTATAATGCAGTATTATTAAAACTGTACCATACATTTTTTTTTTTAGAGTCATTACTCAATGAAAAAAGCAGCTGCTTTCCTTGGTATCGGAACGGACAATGTTTTCATTGTACAGGTGGATGAGAGGTACAGGAACTTATCTCTAACACATTTTGGAAAACCAGTGTTTCACTTTAAATTGTTTAAAATGTTTTTTTGTTCTCCTACAGCGGCAGCATGAGACCAGAGGACCTGGAGGTGAAAATCGTGCAGGCAAAATCACAAGTAAATATTTAAATTATATCAGTAAAATGATTTTTTTGGGGGGGGAAAGTAGTCTTTTATGCTCGCCACTGCTGCTTTTATTTAATAAAAACAGTAAAAATATTAGGTAATATTGTGAATATTATTATAATTTAAAATATTTTTTTTCTCTTTTAATATACTAAAATGTTTATTCATGTGATGCAAAGCTGAAATTTCAGTGTCACATGATGCTTCAGAAATCACTCTGCTTGAACAGTTGTGCTGATTAATATTTTTGTGGAACCCATGATACATTTTTTTCAGGATTAATAGAAAGTAAAGTTGTAAAACATTATAAATATTTACTTAAATTTTTGATAAATTCAAGGCATCCTTGCAGACCCCTGATTCATTTTTGAATGGTAGTGTATGTAATTTTATAATGAGCTAATATGGCAAATTTAAAGCAGTTTGTATAAGTGAGAACTTAGTTCACTTAAAAATTATGATTTATTATCTCATTCCAAATGCGTTTGAATCTCTTCCTTTCATGGAACACAAAAGGAAGTATTTTGCAGAATGTTCAAGCTGTTTTTTGGACAAAGCGGATAATAGCCAGAAAGTGTTCTAAAGACATCTGATTGCTTTCATGTATGGAAAAGAGCAGCGTGAACATTAGACAAAACATCTCCTTTTGTGTTCTATGGAAATAAAAGGTCATACAGGTTTGAAAAGACATAAGGGTGATAAATCACTTTTTTTTGCATGAAATATCCAAGGGCCAAAAGTTAATGGTGTTTGGCCATTGTCTCTGTCTTTACTTTAGGATGCTGTCCCGTTTTTCGTTAATGCCACAGCGGGTACCACAGTGCAGGGCGCCTTTGATCCTCTGAACCGCATAGCTGAAATAAGTGAAAGAAACGGCATGTGGATGCACGTTGACGTAAGTACACCACGTTTACCTTATGTAACAGCATTGTGCAACACATCTATATGCATGTGGCCCCCACTTTAAAAGTATCCAGTTGTTTGCAGAATTTCACCCGTTTCTAACTGTTACAATCTGGATCTCTCTTTTTTACAGGCCGCATGGGGAGGAAGCGTGCTGTTTTCCAAAAAACATAAACATCTGGTTGCAGGAATAGAAAGGTTTGAACACTGTGATCTGGTTAGAGGAGTAGCCCATGTTTGACTATATCATTTAATGTTTTTTTTTTAACACTCAGAGCAAACTCTGTGACTTGGAACCCTCACAAAATGCTTCTAGCGGGATTACAGTGCTCTGTGGTTTTGTTCAGAGACACCACGGTATGAATGCTTATGGAATGTAGCAATCCATCTATCTTTTCTTTTACTTCTAACCCCATGCAAGTCAGTTCATGCAATGTTTTTGCTTATTAGTCAAGTGAACGTATTATATTGACTTGCCCACAAGTGCAACTCGCTGCTCCTAATTTTATCTCCCCCATCTCAATCTGTAGAATCTGTTAATGGACTGTCACAGTGCTAAGGCAACCTACTTATTCCAGCAAGACAAGTTCTACGATACAAGTCTAGACACGGGAGACAAGTCCATCCAGTGTGGCCGCAAGGTGGATTGTTTGAAGCTGTGGTTGATGTGGAAGGCAATAGGAACACATGGTCTTTCAGAGCGAGTGGAGAAGGCCTTTGCCCTTTCAAGGTATTTGATGCATCTGTTAGATGTTGTTGTTGTTGTTGATTAATATACTATCAATCTTTTTAATGTTGCATTTTGTTAAACACTATTGACTTGTATCACTAAATGCATTGCAGTATATTATTAGATTTTAAATAACTGTTTTCTGTTTGAACATGTTCTAAAATGTAATTTATTTCTGTGATGCAAAGCTGCATATTCAGCATCATTATTCCAGTCTTCCTTCAGATATCATTTTTGATATGCTGATTTCCACGAAACAGTTATTATTATTGTCAGTGCTGAGCACAGTTTGGTGCTTAATATTTTAAACCTTAATATACCGTTACTGTATTACAGTATTTTACTTATTTATTTTAATAATCTATTATTTATGTCTGCACTAGGTATTTAGATGAAGAAATGGAGAAAAGAGACAATTTCAAGTTGGTCTGTAAGGTACAGTGTTGCACTGTATACAAACCTGAAGTAGTATACTTATGTTTACTTACGTAAATATAATGCATGTTTATATGTTTATATATGGTGTGTGCTTTCCAATAGGGGCGTTTTGTGAACGTTTGCTTCTGGTTCATTCCACCCAGTCTGAGAGGGAAGGAGAACAGTGCGGATTACCAGGAAAGGTTATCAAAGGTCGGCTTCGTTTAAATGTAGAATGACAAATAATATGGCAGAGAATTTCATTATTGAGCACAGAATGATTGCTCATGTTCAATGTACGCCATCAGGTGGCGCCAGTCATCAAAGAGAGAATGATGAAGCGTGGAACCATGATGGTGGGATACCAGCCCATGGATGGACACGTCAACTTCTTCCGTATGGTTGTTGTTTCTCCTCAGCTGACCACCAAGGACATGGATTTCTTCCTTGATGAGATAGAGGAACTAGGGAAGGACCTGTAGTTAGTTTGAATATCTGTGGTCTACCAATAGACAATGTCACATTATCCCCCTCATCTCGTCATTTTGGAATTTGCGGTTTTCTAAAGGTTGCTAAAATGTTGACTTATAAGCGGTACATGATACTGACTTCAATGACTAAGCTAGCAAAAAAATATGCATCTGCAGAGGTCATAAAGTGAATGAATCTCATAGATTCTGGCCCACCTAAGTATTGAATTCATTTGGAAAACCCAGTTTAGGTATTAGGGCATTTACTAATGAGCCTGATTATATAAATCAAGTGTATTATTAAATAAGTCGCTGCAGAGGCCCTCCAGAACCAGGATTGAGACGCACTGTGTCTGTAAACGTGATGTCAGCAAAACTGAATGTGCAAAATGATTCACAGGTGAAAAGCGTTTCTGAGTGGCTAAAGCGTGGGCTGTTCCCCTTACTCTCTTTCTCTCTTTTCTCTCAGAGCCGAGGGCTGTCACACAAACAGGAGTGATTTTTTTAGGACACTTGTTTCAGTGATATCTGTTAACAGGGTGATTTTATGTGTGCTGTTCAAAAATAGCTTTAAATTTAAGTATGCAAAATATTTTCATTTTAGTAAATGTAATTTTTTTGGTGTCCATAATTTAATAAGGATATTTTATAAATGAGTTGATGATATAGTGACTTGATTGTATTAAATTTGTTTAACACATTGTCTGCACAATTTTGCTTTAGTCTCCTTTATAAAGGAGATTTACCCAAACAATAGGTCAATATACATAGGCTGAACATGTCCCATTTGTTGTCTTTTGTTTGACTTTGTTTTGAAATTTGTAAATTAAAACGTCAATGTTTGTCACAAAAAAACCTTTATGTTAGAAAGGATATAATTATATTTCCTAGTTTCCAAATATCAAATAAAAGTCACTTTTCGCAAGCACCACAACATTTTACATATTAATAAAATGAATTCCCTCGTAACACTCGTGGACTTTATTTACACCGGAAGTAGCCTTTAATTTGTTGCCAGTGTGGTGATCACGTGACAGACGCTCTCCCCAGAGAGCACTTCCGGTAACGTTTCCTGTGTTTGTAAACCGAAAAGATTGTCCGACAAGAAAATATTGGGCTACTGTAAACGAAGAAGAGTAAGGTAAAACAAATGCGCGCAGCCTGCGGTACTGCTTTTATTAAACCCACAGCAACATTTAAAAAAAGATTCACTGTTTTAATTGCACTGAAATATGAAGTTAAATAGACGGTGAACTCACGCCCTGTTGTGCTGCAGAGGCTGAATGGAGGAGTTTACATTAGTAACGTGTTTACAGTTCAGACTGAAGAAAAATGAATTTCACGCAGAAATTGAGATTGTAAATATCTGAATTCGTGCATTTTGTTACCTTTAACCCGTTCAGACCTGAATTCTGTTCTACAGACACAAATAATAAGGCAATGTTTTATTTCTACTCTCAATTCAGCCATAAATTGATTTTATATATTATATTATTATATATAATTTAGACATATATGAATAAATTATAGCATATGATTCTGTCATATATATGATGATTATTAATAGTTATTTAATGACAATGCACGTTGGTTATGAACAGTAACAATGTCCAGGTATCTGTGCATATGGATTTTATATGTTCATAAGTAACTTTAAATACATATATTTTATAAAAATGAACTTTAGTCTTAAATAATGCTACATTTTTGTGCTTTCACATTTTTTTTAAATCAAGTGTTTTTTTTAAGTGAAATTTTTACATGCGTATTAAAGTTAATAGTAGTTCAATTTAAATGATTAGCCTATTTATTATAAATTTCACTCTTGGGAGCAAGCAAAGCTACATTTATTTTTGTGTGTGTAAACACATTTGTGGTTCAGGCTCGCAACGTTTCAAATTTTTTAGAAAGTCATATGAATCTGTGCAATTATGTCTTGTGCCACGGCATTAATATATTTACTAAGACATTTACTAAGACGTCACTAACTAACTAACTAAATAAATAAATAAAAGTGATGGCCATTGTAACAGTCATTGGGTTTGAGCGGGTTAATACTTGCTTTAATTTGCATGCATATATCTCATGGTTTCTAATAAGCACACCAAACCGCAAAGAAGTTTGATTTATTACTTATAATTACAGGCTATATGAGTTGTAATAGAGTGTATTACATAGACGCAATTGAGTTGTTCTTGTAAAGTTTGTTTTCTTTGGCTTGATTTGCTGTAGATTGCAATCTGTTTGCCATGTGATAAGACTGATGCAATTTTATTTTCTATCTCCTGGAATTAATTTAACCTCCAGGACCCTGCCGGTTGCCAAATCCCCTCACGAGCCGAACGAATGGAAATCACAATATACAATATTCACCCACTCACCTCGATCTATTTGTCATTGTGATCATACTATGTTAATTTTGTCTAGTGCAATATCTTTCATTGTCCTGTGGCTTCCGTGCCTCATTTTGTTCATTCATGATTTATAGTTGTGTTTATCTGGATCTTTGAGGGTGAGTTAGTCGGACTAATGCACAGGAATAAGCGATGGAAGGAAAGAGGGTGGTTGAAATAAATCTGTTTTTTATTCCAGTGAGTCCCAGAATCCGACCAACCAAATCCAAAATCAACAGGGCATAAACACTCGGATGTATTCCTACCATTTGAGTTTGACAGAACCGATGAGAATCCACTCCACTCAGCTTTAGTTTTGACCTGGTTTGTTTCCAGATGTCATTTAGGGACTCTTGACGCCAATCTGAAGCCAAACTCTTATGGCTTAAAAACACAGCCCTATAAGCCTGCATAAACAAAAGCTTGGCAATGCAGACATGGAAAATGTCTGATTCTAGTGAATAAAAGCCATGATTTGTCCACGGTTGACAACTTCTGTTAGTGGTGGGCTAGATGTGTATTAACATCATAGACAGAGATGGATATTATCCTGGCTTTATATCCCCCCCCCCTTCTATTTCTAGGCTTGGGCCCCTGATGGTTGGGGCTTGTGTGGTCTCTAAACACTCTCCCTGCCCCGAGCGAAGCTCTCTGTACCCCAACACACACACACACACTCTCACCACTGCGATGTCACACCTTTCCAACAGCTCAGTGCGAGATCACATGAAATGGGTCAGTGTTTTTTTTCTCTTCTTCATTTGCATTTTCAGCATTTGTCCACATTTGTTTGAAAAAGAAGGCCTTCATTTTCCTTTTGCTTGGCGTTTCTGTGTATTAACTCTTTGTAATTCACTTCCACAGCGTGACTTGACACAAAACGTACAGAGAATTGTTTACAAGTAATGGGGTGGATCTCACAAAAGAACGTATCTGGGACATATTTCTCCCAAAATTATATTTTGCATGAAGTTAAGCCGTTTAAGGGCCATTTGGGAATTTTAAAAACATTTTAATTACGATTAAGCACATTTCACAAATGATATCTTTACCTGGTTATAGATTTTATTTTACTGCATTACACTGACAAATTACTGTATTGCAATAATGAGAATGACCTTTGTGAATAATACGGTACTGTAAGTTGTGGGGAAAGATGATGTATTATTATTTTTGCATAAATTGTGTATTTTTGGGCCTCTGAGACAATAATGTAAAAATTATTTGTATTTGGAAATTTTTTGTATCAAATGATCCTAAACTACATATTTATGAGACAATATTAAACAGTTTATACTAACAATTTTGCATAATTTATAATTACTACTACTACTAATAATAATAAAATGTGTATTTTGAGGTCATTATGACAATGTTAATAAACAATATTTATATGAATTATGTTATTTTTAGGATCATTAATGACAGTGTTCAATAAAGGCCAAAATATATGGACATTGATTCAACAGTTCATGATAAAGCAGTATTATTGTTATTCTGTTATTTGTATACCTACGGTTTTAGGAATCATTTTAAGAGACATATGCTTATAATTGTATATTAGTATTTGCATAAGATGAATAATGTTGTTACTACTAAAATAATAAGAATAAGATGTTTAAAGATTATATTTATTTATTTTAATTTATTATATATGTGGACATGGATCACAAAAACCAGTCATAAGGGTAAAGTTTTAACTCGGAATAAATAAGCTTGCCATGGATGTAGGTATGACGGACACTATTTGGCAAGATACAACAATTGAAATCTGGAATCTGAGGGTGCGAAAAAAATCTAAATATGGAGAAAATCACCTTTAAAGTTGTCCAAAAAAAGTTCTTACGCAATGCATATTACTAATAAAAAATTAACTTTTGATATATTTACGATAGGAAATTTACAAAAATATCTTCATGGAACATGATCTTTAAATAATATCCTAATGATTTTTGGCAAAAAGAAAAATCAATAATTGTGACCCATGCACTGTATTGTTGGCTATTGCTACAAAAACACCCAAGCGAACTAAGGAGCCGGTTTGTGGTCCAGGGTCACATATATATATATTTTATTATTATTTCATGGTAAAATGCCCATGGCATGTTCTTGACATAACTGAATAACAATGGCCTCTGAATTAATTTGACAGATCGTGAAAGTGGTAACTGGGTCACATTTGTCCGATTTCA
Organism: Sinocyclocheilus anophthalmus; assembly: GCA_018155175.1. Lineage (NCBI taxonomy): Eukaryota > Metazoa > Chordata > Actinopteri > Cypriniformes > Cyprinidae > Sinocyclocheilus > Sinocyclocheilus anophthalmus. The sequence goes on along the minus strand of JADLZN010001578.1, from coordinate 102,452 downwards.
AGCTAAATTTCCAACCCATCAGATTAGTGACTTTGGGAAGTTTGTTTTTGAACAGACGTGTATGTTTGTGGTTGTATTTCTACACAGGCTGGGTTGCTCGGCTGTGAAGCGGTGCTGTCCAGTATGGCACTCATGCAGGCCGGCTCCATGCCCAGCCATAAGAAGATGGGCTCTCATCTGGGCCAGGGACAGAGAGAAAACAATCACAGCCACAATCACAACCAGGACACCCACAGCCAACACGGCCACATGGTGCTTCCCTCAGGAGTCAGCTGCCCACCACTGGTAAGGGAAAAAGACATGAATTGTGTTGGGAAAGAAAGTCATATTGGTCTGGAATGAATTTTGAGGTGAACTATTCATTTCAATTGAAGTATGACAGAGAATACTGTAGCTAAATACTAAGTCAGGGTTCAATTCCCAGGGAATGCATGAAATGGTAAAATATGTGTTTTGAATGCAATTTGAATTGCTTTGTTTGGATAAAAACTACCAAATGCATAAATATACACTACCATTCAAAAAGTTGTGTATATATATATGAAGAGTTTATTCGCAAAAACTTGGTCAGAGTCTTCTTTCAGAAACATTTTCAAAAATCTTGCTGACCCCAAACTTTTGAAAAGTAGTGTATATTAAAGTACTATGGCTGGATATATATATTTTTTGAAATACTTCTGAATTGATTAACTTCATATGTTATAAAATCATTTGCATTAAATTCGGTGACTTTTATATACTCTGTTTTTGTACAGCTCATCCGCAAGGACGGAGAGTTTCACTCTTCAAGGCTCTTGGATGAAAAAGACATGCGAGCCAGCCAGAACATGCAGCCAAAGAAGAAGAACAGGAAGTCTGGACTTCCCACCAAAATGAGAGAAAAACCCCAGGCATGCGTTCAGTCTGTCTGCAGTATTGCTCTGTGATTTTGCCTGTTTATCACATTTACACACTTCACTCGTATTCTGACCGAATGCTCTTTTCTTTTGTATGTGACGTGAAGGTGGAGATTCCTGACGTTAATGACGATAACTCACTCAGCTCTCAAGTGCAGAAGAATTTCATATGTGAGCACTGCTACAGTGCTTTCCGCAGTAGCTACCACCTCAAACGGCACATTCTCACCCATACGGGTACACCATAAGCCTTCCTGCTCACACGTCATCTTACGATTCATACAAAGAGATGCATGAAGTAAATATGTCTACATCTGTGTGTGTTTTAGGGGAAAAGCCATTCGGGTGTGATATGTGTGACATGAGGTTTATTCAGCGCTACCACCTGGAAAGACATAAGCGTGTTCACAGTGGTGAGAAGCCTTATCAGTGTGACCGCTGCCAACAGGTGAGACATGACAAACATGGGCAGTTGTATTCACAGGGACCTTGCTCTTTGCCCATTACGTGCATAAATGTATGTCTTTATGATAGTATTACAGTACTTTTTAGTGTCTGACAACATAACGGGGGCTTTATATGTTTGTGATATGACAAATTCACAAAAAGTGAAACAGGATATGTAAGGAGCGAAAGCTTCATTGTATCCATCAGGACTCAGTGTCATCATAAAAATGGTTATTTTGTGTAGATGAAGGAAGTAGTGAGGGAAGGAGTTGAAAAAATAAGAGCTGGTGATGCTAGCTAAAGAAATAAGGCAAAGTAAAGGGGTCATATGATGCGATTTCCCATTTTTCCTTCTCTTTTGGCGTGTTACAAGCTCTTGGTGCATAAAGACGATCTGTAAAAGTTGCAAAGACTAAAGTCTCAAATCCAAAGAGATATTCTTTATAAAAAGTTAAGAGTCAGCCACACCTACCTAAAATGGATCATTCTAACACACCCCCACATGTCTAAGTCACAATGTGGGAAGATTTGCATAAAGCCACCCAAATTTTCAGGCAAAGAAAGAACTTTGATTTGCTGTGTAGTATTGTTGTTGCCGCCGCCGCCACCATGTCATGAAGGCGCTGTGTTTTTTTGTGAAAGCGAAACTACTTTGTTTGGCGGACGATATCTGCTTCGTCATGCCTGGAGCTGATCGTGCTGGTCGCTGAGGAAATACATAAAACTTCGTGCTGTGGATCGCTGGATCAGCTTTCACAGTGGACGAAGCGGAGTCCAGCCCGGGGGTCGTCACATGTGGTTGCCACAAGCCCACAAAAATAGGGTAAGGGACGTAACGTTTCCGTCACACGCTTGAGGTATTCGGCAATCACAACGCACTGGATAGCTGGCCAACTACAGCTCCACAACTCACTTTTTCAGACCGATGAGCTTTGTAAAAAATCACGGTTTCAGACAGGCGGGGCATAGAGGAGAAACAATAAGGTACAGTATTTGGAAAATAATGTGTTTTTTAACCTTAAACCGCATAAAAACATTTCATTACACTAAATACACAAAATAATGTTTTTTAGCAGCATCACATGACCCCTTTAAGAGTAAAATAGTTAAAACAATATCTTCAAAACGGCAACATCTAAAAATATTAAAATAGTTTTTATTTTGAATAACTGACTATAACACTGATTACTAATAAATTGTGCACAATAAGACTAGAAATGTGTATTAAGAAAGTAAATATGGTAAGTTTTGCTTTCATGTTGACATTTCATGCTGATTTTGCTTTTATCATTGTGATAGCAGATTATTAACCAAATCTTAATGCATATACTTTTATGAGTGCGTATGCCTGAATTATGCCAGAAAACTTGATATAATATTGTTTTCAAGCTGGTAGAGGACAATTTAGCTGGCAAAAATCATGATCCGAGTCTGATTTGGTCTGCAAGATTAAAAAAAAGGAAGAAATATAATACGTTTTATTCAACAAGTATGCACTAATTTGATCAGAACTGACAGTAAAAACATTTATAATCTCCCAAAAAAATATTGTTCGAATATAACTTATTCTTTATGACGGATTTCTATTATCAAAAGGAATCCTGAAAAAAAAAAGATCAGTTTCCACAAAAATATTAAGCAGTGCAATTGTTTTCAACATTGATAATAAAGAAATGTTTCTTGAGCACAAAACAGAATATCAGAATGATTTCTGAAGGGTCATGTGACACTGACTGAAGTAATGGCTGCTGAAAATATAGCTTTACCATCACAGGAATAAATTAACCTTTTAAATATTTTAAAATAAAAAAGTGATGCAAATTGTAGTTAATTTCACAGACTACTGTTGAACTGTATTTCTGATCAAATAAATGCCGCCTTGAACATTAACATTAATAATGGTGCATTTTTACATCAAATACACAATGTAATTCATATACTCGAAAACATAGTGATTACCAAACAATAAAACCATAGTTTCAACAAAACACTTTAAATGGCATGCAGGGGCTTTTGGGAAATTGATTCACTGATTCACTGGGAATCAGTGAATCAGTTCATTTAAAGCATGTCCAAAAGAACCAATTCATTTAAACCGCATGTCTTCTCTTGTGAAAAAAAAAAAGAAAAAAGACGCTAACTCAGTCTTCTATCACACAGAACTTTTCCAGAACTGACCGGTTACTACGGCATCGACGTTTGTGTGCCGTGGGCATTCCTAAAGAGGAGAACCAGCCGTGCTGTGAGGGACGGCCGTATTCTCAGGACCCCTCCCAGCACTCGGCATCCTGGAGCCCACTGCAGACAAACAACAGCAGGCTGGTGGCGTGACAGCCTTCCGATCGCATACAAAACACAATGGACTCACCAACATGACCTGACCGGGGGTCTGAGCCTGTAAAAGCTGTTTAAAGACTCCAACACGTCCAGCTCTGATTCACTCGGCTCAACCCCAGTGGACTCTTTTATACTGCTTAGACTCTGGGAAATAGTGGATTTTGTATTTTAGACGGTACTGTGATAAGCAGGTGGGTTAGTTGTGCATTCAGTCCAGGCAATAATGACTTCTGGTAGTTTAGAAACGCTTCCTTTTGTAGTTCCCATGCAGGACTGTAGATTGTTGAGATTCTCAGTGTCACAGTGCGCTCACATTTACCGTTGCTCTGCGAAATTTCCAGTCATTTCAATAGGAATCTGCACAATCGGGAGTTTCGTATGAGGCTGAAAAAGTTCCCCATGCAGATTTAGCTCATTTTCAAGTAGGTCACACAAATTTGTCACACTGACCAACAGAAAACTGCTTGCTTTAAAGTGATTGTGATAAAGGCTCACTACAATAGTGACAAAAAGACAATGGGCTTTTCTCACCACAGTCACTGAATTTCCGCATATAACAATGTCAGCCGTTCGTGACAGTAGAAACATTTGATACAAGCACTTGTCTCAGTGTGCCCATTAATGCTCATTTCCTATAGGCGGGAAAAGGGTTTTAAACCCATATTAAAGAAATAGTTCACTAAGACGAATTACTTACCCCGTCCATCAAGAGTTTGTTCGTCATCGGAACGATTTGGAGAAAGTAGCATAATCCACTTGCTCACAATGGATCCTTTGAAGTGAAATGGGTCGTTCAGAATGAGAGTCAAACAGTGATAAAACATCCATAATCCAACTAATCCATATGACTCCAGTCATCAATGACGTCTTGTTAAAGTGAAATCTGCATTTTGTAATAAATAATCCATATTAATATTTTTAAAACTCAAAACAGCCCCAAATTGTTTTGGCTAAAATAAAATAATAAATAACACCATTAAATTGCTTCTCCAGTGAAAAAGTATCTCGTCTGTACAGATTAAATCGTTTACAAGCCAAAAACAAATCTAAACACACAAATATGTCGGTGGGGCTTTTGTACGATGAGGAAACAGGAGATGGGCTTTTTGTTGGAGGAAACAGTTATGCAGTATGAGCTGGTCTTGGTCAAAAGTTAAAAATTCCTGAAGTTATTTCTTTAACGTCACAATGTATTTCATGAACTGAGTCTTGTGGGTTATTGTGATATTTTTATCAGCTGTTTGGACTCTCATTTTGACGGCACCCATTCACCTCAGAGGATCCATTGGTGAGCAAGTGATGTGAATCTAAATCTCCGCAAATCTTATTGATGAAGAAAGAAGAAAGAAACACAAAATACATTCTTGGATGGGCATGAGGTGAATAAATTAACAAATTTCAAGGGTCAATTGTCCTTTTAATACTGTGATAACGGCTCATGGCCATTGACAGCTTTACACAGGCCTTTACGGTTTTAGCAGAAACATCTGGAACATCATCCATCCTACATCCACAGGAGAGCTCATTTTTTTGTGGGCTACATTATGGTGTCAAGCTTTTGAAGTTGGCCTTTCGGTCAACTTGAACACTGACTTTTCACCGAGTGTTTGCGTATGAATGACAAATTTCATCACAGTATGATGTGACTCACGTGGTAAGTCTGCGAGCATCTCAGTTTCTCTTCTGAAGTCAGTGGATTGACAAAGCCGAGCCAAGAATAACAAAGAAAACCTTTTAACAGGTTGTACAGTTCATAGAGAGACAGATGTTGATATAAAACCGCTAGTTTTACGTTTCTTATCGCGTAGACCTCGGCCCTTGAACACAGATTCTGACACAGTCAAGTTTGAGTTAATATATATTTTTCAGCATTTTAAATAATTTAAGTAGAAACTGTAGTAGGATTAGACTGCTGCCAGTGTCTTGACGTAGCAGATTCACTGTATTTTTTTTTACGTGTACACTTGCATGTTCCTTTCGTTACGCATAAACAGAAAAAGGACTTGTATTGTGATTGTTTAAAATAATGAAAAACGCTTTGATCCATTTGTTTGGTTTTTTTATCGCTCTCAAACATGAACTACAGGTCAGCTTTATTCTATCCTGTTAGACACCATATAGTGAGTCCTAGGACCTCAAGTTGACAATAAATTTTCTTTTTTAAAAAGTGGCTTCTGTTTTACTCTGCACAAGCTTAGTTGTATTTATTTGTACTTTTATAGTTTATGAACTTCTAGGTAATCTTCATCAGCACTAAGACTATTTTCTGACTTAAAAAAAAGTTATGGCTTTGATTCCCAGCTAGTAAGCTGATAAAATGTGTATCTTGAATACACTGTGGGTCACTTTGGATATAAGCATTTGCCAGATGCATTAAATATATACTGTTGTTTGTAAGAAATATGCTACCATTCAAAAGTGTAGGTTTGGTAAGATTTAAATTTTTTTGAAAGAACTCTGCAGGCTGCATTTGATGAAAAAAAGTAATGTGAAATATAATTAGAATTTGAAATAAATTCAATCTTGAAATTACTTTTCTAATTCAATATAAATGTATAAATGTAATTTATTCCTGTGATGGAAAAGCAGTTAAAGCTAGTTATTTTAAGAACAGCATCTTTTTAAGAACAACATTTATTTGAAATATAAATATTTAATGCATCCTCACTAAATATAAGTAAAAATTTCTTTCAACAAAAAAAATCTTACTGATCCAAAAATTTTTGAACGTTAATGTACATGCTTACCAGCAGGTGGCGGAATCCACCAATTTTCAACAAGTGTGCCGAAGCATATAAACAGATTTTGCCTTTAAAAGTCCTTAAAAATGATTTAGAATATTGTTTTGGGGTTTTATTTTAGCTGTCATCATTCACTGCCTGCATGCCTAACATATATGGGCCTAGATGTTCATATATGCTCTACATGCTGTATAAATAAAACACAGCTGTTTCCATATGATCCAGTAGAGGGCGATGTGTTCTTTGACATGTAAATAAATATATTACAATTTAGTGAAGTTGTACTTCTTTCTTAGCTCTATTTTGACTCTAAAATACTACTATTATATACTTAAGTATAATTTTAACCCACAATAGAAGCAACTTTCATTGCAGTATGGGACTATTATTAATAAAGTGTATGAGTTGTATGTATTGGAAAAAAGAGTTTAATGCTGGCAAGACGAACTGATATTTCCAGCAGAAATGTAATGGAGTGAAACGTTCAAGGCAGCTCAAACCGCATTGCCAGCGAGGGAGACAGAGTTAGACAAAGAGTCTGGCTTTGTGTTGCTTCACTGAGGCCATAGCCCTCTCCTCTAGCCTGACTGCTGATCCTGATTTATAACACCCGTGGGCTGAGAGCACTTAACACACTCGCTCTTAAAGCCAAGGCGGACGAGAGAGAAGAGATTCTTAGACATGGCCGTGGTACGTTCATACGATTCGAGACGTCAAATCATCGCTGAAAGTCCTAAAACGGCTTCTCGGCACACAAATGTCGCACATTTGTATACTACTATTTGTATTCAAATATGGCCTTATTTCACATGCGACCCTCCCCAAAACCCTTAATGTAGGGCCTAATTCACGTTAAATTGCATGTACCGCAGTATTTAATGTTTAATTCATAGATTAATCAACCTTCTCTTATACGCCGCTGCAGCCATCTGTCATTCTGCTGACAGCGTACCTTTACGTGTTAATTAACGATGATATTTAACCAAGCAGAGGTGCGCAGTGCCCGTCAGCGAGGCAGCCATCTTCATTAAAATTTCAGTCTTCTCTGATACAGCTGCATACATGGGCTACGGGTTAATACAGTGGCCCCAAAACGATGGAAGTGAATTATTAAAGTGCTGGGACATCTTTAGGAGTGGGGTAGTCTTGTGGTTCAACATATTGGCTGGTAACTGTAAGATTGTAGGTTTAAACTGTCCTAAAAGTGATCTTGAACTATTATCGTTGAGATGTTTCAGGATTTGAGTAAGTACAGGGCCATAAGCAGCATAGATATTAAAGGCCTTTTCAGATGATCAATGTGGGGTTTTCAGTGAACCAAAATTATTTTTTGTTTCCCTCCAGTATTGAATATTTGGTTATATCCTACATTTATTTCCTTATGTTCAAGTTAACACTCATAATTATAGTTCTCATGAAGATTTTTTTTAAAAGAAGCTTCAACAAGACTGCATTTATTTGATCAAAAATACTGTAAAATCAGAAATATTATTGCAATTTAAAATAACTGTTTCCTATTTGAATAATTTTTACAATGTAATTTATTCCTGTGCCGAAAAGCTGAATTTACAGCATCATTCCTCCAGTCTTCAGTGTCACATGATCCTTTAGAAGTCATTCAAATATGCTGATTTGCTGCTAATGAAACATTTATTATTATTATCAATGTTGAATACAGTTTTGCTGCTTAATATTTTTGTAGAAATGGGTGATACTTTTTTTTTTCAGGATTTTTTGATGAATAGAAAGTTTAAATGAACAACATTTATTTGAAATTGAAATCTTTTGTGACATTTTAATGTCACTTTGAATCAATTTAATGTTTTCATTATTAAACGTTTTAATTTATTTACAAGTTACAACTAATTTTGGACTTAAACATGGCCGTCATGGCAAAGAAAATGTGATATATAAATGTCAAATAATTACTTTTTTTAAATATATTTTTTGATTATGTCATAGAAATTACAACTTTTATACATTTTTCTGACTTTTTAGTAGTTTTTTTAATGGAAGATACAAAAACAAGTGAGTTAGAACAAAATACAGCCTTACTTGGAACTGATGAAGATTAATTAACCAGCTTGACTTTTTTTTTTTTTGCCATGTGTTCACAAAAAGAATGACTGTCACCGATTGCTGATGGCAGACCGGGGAATTCACAACACATTCTTTGGCCTACTTTTCTGTCCAAATAGTTCATGCATATTCATGTGGAAATTTCACTTTTATGTGCAACGGCACAATTAGTTTCCTTTCAGCACTTTTGCAGCCCTCACACAGAGCAAACAGGAAGTTGAGAAATGATAAATGATACCCTCATGTTATTCTCTGACTGCTTTTGGGTTTAATGAAGGGAAAGAAATCACACAGATATGGCATCTCTTGTGTTTTCTGCTTTATCAACATCAGAATGCCATCAAAAGCTGCCATGAGGGGCCACAGTTTAGCATTAGTTAGGATCTAACCAGGTTACACCACAGTTTGAAATTTTATATATATATAATTTCATATAACTGTGATTGAACCTGTTATCACCGCCATTCAAAAGTTTGGGATAAGAGCGTTTTTTAAAATTTTTAGTAAGGATGCATTCAACTGATTTAAGTGACAGTAAGGACATTTATAATGTAACAAAATATTTCAATTTTAAATTATTTTATTTTAAATGTAAACAAATGCTGTTCTTTTTAACTGTCTATAAACCAAAGAATCCTGAAAATAATGTCTCATGGTTTCCACAAAAATAGTACCCGTTTTTTTTCACATTTAATAATACTAAATGTTTTTTTGAGCAGCAAATCAGCATATTAAAATATTTTCTGTAGGATCATGTGACACTGAAACTGGAGTAATGATGCTGAAATTCAGCTTTGCATCCCAGGAGTAAATTACATTTTAAAATATATTAAGTAGAACATAGTTATTTTAAATTATAACAATATTTCTGTTTTACTGTAATGTTATTTTATATTATTGTATTGTAATATTATTTTATTATTGTTATGATTATGTTTTGGATCAATAAATGCAGCCTTGGTGAGCATAAGAGACTTCTTTCAAAAATATAACTGTCTACAAACTTTTGAAAAGTAACTAATGACTAACTAATTAAATAAGTCATTGATTGTGACAAAATGCAAGACCTATTAATGAAAAATGCTTAATCATCATGACCATGCTGTTAATTAAAACAATACATATGCAAAACTGCATCCATTTCCTCTTGACATTGCTGTTGTGTTTGAAGATTCCTTTGTCAAACCCCTTCAACTGTTTTATGAGGGAAACCCAAAGTGCTGGGACCGGCTCAGTTGACCAGCGCCTCATTGTCAAGATTTATCTCGCTCGAGAGTCATCCACATTCCTGATGACAGGACGAATGCCTCGGCGTCCTGCCGAGAGCGTTAAATCACTCTCACGCCGAAGCACATTTCGCCTCGACAGATACATTAACATACACTGGCCCCACGCTACCCCATCAATCTGCACTTGTTGGGACCCACCATCGCTGCTTCGGGCCTCCCTGTGGAAGCCCACGGGCCCGACTCGGGCAGTGGTGGCCCTTTTTGAGTCAAGGGTCCGTTGATGATATAGTCTAGGCCACAGGAACCTTCCAAGGGCCTCAATGCAAGTTATGAGAACTTAACTTCAACTTCAAACATATACACTGATTTGGTGTTTTCACTCAGAAATTGCTAGTAAATTTCACAAATGTGACCCTCGACCACAAAACCAAAAAAGGGTCAGTTTTTTTTTTAATTGAGACGTATACATCATCTGAAAGCTGAATAAATAAGCTTTCCATTGTGTATGGTTTGTTAGGATAGCACAATATTACATAGGACGAGATACAGCTATTTGAAAATATGGAATCTGAGGGTGCAAAAAAAAATCTAAATATTGAGAAAATCACCTTTAAAGTTGTTCAAATGAAGTTCTTAGCAATGCATATTACTAATCAAAAATTAAGTTTTGATATATTACAGTAGGAAATTTACAAAATATCTTCATGATCTTTACTTAATATCCTAAGGATTTTTGGCATAAAAGAAAAATCAATAATTTTGACCAGTGTATTGTTGGCTATTGCTATAAACATGCGACGTATGACTTTGTGGTGCAGAGTCACAAATAATTACAAAGAAACTGCAATTACATGCATAAACAGCACATTTTGTACTTTCTTTGTAAAACAACACTCCAATGATCGTTTATTTACAACTTTGAAAAATCATTTTTACAGTGTAGATGTTGATTTTGAGTTTATTAGCTGTGTTATTTAGTGTTTCTGCTCTTTTTATCACTAGCCAAGATCCTTAACTCTTAACTGTCACCCGTCCCCTCCCCAGTTTACTTCACTATATTACAATTAAATCCTAATCTAATCATGACAAACTTTATATCGTTGGAAAGGTCTAAGACTCCTAAATAGATATTTTACCACAGTTTTTGTTAAAAAATTATGTAGGAAAAGTAATAGATTAATTTATGACAAGAGTGCACCTCAAAAATCTACATCATAACAGGAGCTTTTGTCACAAAAAGTCGTCTTCGTTGCCTTTTTCTCTATCACACTTTAGAAATTATATATCAATTGAAAACTTAAAATCTCAAAATTCATCCTTTGAAAACCATTTTAAAATCAGACATTGCATTACCATGAAAATGGTACATCAAAATCATGTTACAAAATGTTTTCATTCATGAATTATAAAAATGTAAGTTTGGATCGTGCACTTTCACGTCTATGTTCAAAAATGTGAGTGACAGTTAAGGGGTTAACCAAAAGACTACTGCTATATTTGTTGCAAATACCAGATTAAACGTAACTGGCCTCTCTAAACATTATGTATTTTGATGGCTGCTTTTTGTTGTGCTTAATGGGGATTCTTACATTTATCGCCATGATCCTTTGCAGTAAATGCTTGCCCTGTTGACTTCTGATTCTCATTTTTATTTTTGCACATGGTGTGTTTTTGCACCCAGTAATGGAGAAATGGCTGCTGAAAAGTCAGCTTTCCATGGCAGGAATAAATGACATTTTGGTCAAATACATGCAGCCTTGGTGAGACTTTAAAAAATATCACTAGCCAAGATCCTTATCCACAAGACTACCGTAAAGCGTTTTTTTTTTTTTTTTTTTTCCTGCTTTTTTTGCAAATATATTAAAATGTAACCAGCCTCTCTAAACATGATACCCTGCGTGAAGTTGTGCTTAATGGGAATTCTTTAACTTATCACCAGTATATCAAGTGTCTTTATGAGCTTTAACAGTGTTGCTTTGATGCTGAATAAGACAAGACTGCTCCTTTGCCATTTTCATGTGGATTAAGTGATATTAAACTTTCCCCCTTTTGACTGCTGATTCGCATTTTTTTTATCTCGCACAGCCGTGTTTTCTGCTCCCATTTGTGATTTGTTTATGAACTCTATAGAAAAATTGATTAAACTAATAAAGGTTTGAACATTCGCACCTCCCTGACCTTCCATAAACAGCTTGTGTCATTGTTTCCACCACTGAGACGTTTATGAGTCCTGTTTGTTCAGAGAGAAGCATAACGCATAGTGCGCAAATATGCAATATGCCTCCAGCAGAGTTCACACTGCGACTGGCATGCAGGAGTGCATGTTAAAAAGCCCTAATGCGTCTCTTTAGATGTTATGCAATTACACGTGAGCATGGGAAGGCCTCTGTGCGCCTTCATTTCATCCCACTGCAATTTTCCACCTGAACAGGCCAGAGGTGATGTGGAGGTGCACGTCTTATGAATCCTTGAGCTTTTGACAGACGGCACCGGCCTTGCTATTTACCCTTAGAAATTTTCACGGGTCACGGCTGTTACAGGGGGTTCACACACACCGCCGCTGATCTTCTGTGCATCAGCCATGCGACTGATGCACAGATAAAGGGGATAGATGGACGAGGGGGAAGAGTTTAGGGAGATGAGAGTACAGATAGACAGTAGGCCAAAGTGACTTTGGCAGTGCGCTGCTATTGATCAGCTTTATGATACATTGATTTATACCAGACAGTTTCAAGTGCTTTGAAGAGATATGAGTCATATACATCCTCGCTAATCTCAGGGGCAGCAGGAGGGGGACTATGGTTAAAAGCCGTTTCTGATATGAGCAGACATCCTTATGATGCCTTAAGACTAAAGCCGTACGGTCATGCGACGCGAATATCTGTGAGGAATAATGGTGGATGGGGAAATAAATGGCCGGGGAGCTGCTTTTGATAATTTCAAGGAAATTTTAAGGGATAACGCGACGCATTCTCATCTTCCAAAGGAGTACGAGATTGCGGGCAAGGCACACCCTCGCGCAAATACACACACGTAGATGCGCACGCAGATAAAGAGATCGAGTGAAGATTTATGTGACAGTGAACTAATTGCAGGCTGCTATTTGTCTTTAGGAACTGACACCCGATCCTTTCTCATGGTTTTTAACAATTATATCAGAAGAAATATACTTTCACCATTATATATGGAATTATAAGCAAGTTAAAGCTTGAGTACAAAAAAGGGCTGAATTTCCTGTCGAATGTAAATGGAAAGTGTGTTGCATGAGGTTAATAACTGCAATAAAACTAACTGAAAGGACACATCTTACTACATCTAGAGAGTTAGATGAGAGTGAAATGGCATCTTAAAGGGATAAAATGAAAATTCTCCCTCCAGTTCTAGCCTTTTTCTGTTAACCCAAACTGTAATTCACAAAAGAAGATATTTGAAGAACATTGGGAACCAAACAACATTGGAACCCATTGACTTTTCATTCAAAAAAAAATAAAAATCATGGAAACCTTTCCCAAAACATATATTTTTCATGCTTCACAAAAGAAAGGAAGTTAAAAGAAGACAAAAGACATTTTGAAGAACAATGAGGTCTAAGTTACATTGGAGCCCATTGACTTTCATCGCATGAGACATTTCTCAAAACAATTTTTTTTTTGTGCTTCACAAGTTAAAACAAAAGGAGGTATTTTAAAGAACACTGGAGTCCATTGACTTTTATTGCATTAGCAACAACAAAAAAGACACTTTTTTTGTGCTTCACAGAAAAAAAGTCATTTATAAAGGTTTGGAACGACATGAGGGTGAATTTTCATTTTTGGGTGAACTATCCCTTTAAGCGTTACCGCACATGTTCATTTTTTATGGTGTATTGAGTGAATTGTCTTGGAGTCACTTATGGAATGCGTAGGCTGGGAATGTTGTTTCAGAAGAGGTAAAGGAAGTTGAAACATGTCGAGAGGTCGTTCATTGCCAGTTTTGATTGTAAAAGAACCTCATGGAAACAATATGTTGCAGTGCAGAAGCCAATTTAAACATGTAAGATGTGTTTACTGCTTCTTCAGCAGTATTATTTCAATCCAGTATAATTTAACACTGTGTAATGTGCATTGGATGTGTTTGGTAAAGCTACTTGCATGTTTTACTTCACTGTGCAAATTATTCAGCATTTGCATTTATGCATTTGGCAGATGCTTTTATCCAAAGCAAGTTGTGCTGCATTTAAGCTATGCATTTTTTTTTCCAATTCATGCATTCCACAGGAATCAAACAAACAAATTGATAATGTCATGCTCTTCAGGAAGGCACTATTCGTAATGCCTCAAATAATGTGGCTTGTTGAGGAGAGGTGTGCTTTTATATTTCTAACGGACCAGGCATATAAAATGTGCCTGGTGAAAGATAAACTGTTGAAAAATCAACTACCACCTAAAACAATGTTGAGAAACCCTTCAAAGTAATAGATATCTTGAAAATTATTACTCTGTCATCATTTACTCACCCGTATGACTTTCTTTATTCTGTGGAACGCAAAAGAAAATATTTTTAATAATGTTTCAACTGTTTTTGTCAAAACAATGAATGTCAGTGGGGTCCCCATTGACTTCCATTGTATTGACTAAAATACAGTAAGACATATCATCTTATTGAAATATATTCTTTTGTGTTCCACAAAATAATGACAGAATTTTCATCACTTAATACACTTTGAAACTACATAGCAACGCCCTGGAAACCACCCTAGCATCGTAGAGGTAAAATATTTTCTTAAAAAAAAAAAAATACTAAAGTTGTACTTTACTGCCATAATAGTTAAATTATGCAAAACAGGAAAAATTGAGAATGCAACTTTTTGACTAAATGCCTCATTTATCAGAAAATCACACTGTGAGGATTTAACCATGAGAATAACCACAAATTTATCATAAACAAACATCAGCCCAAAAGAAATGGGATACGGCGGTGACAGTCGTGTTTACATTTCTGATGTGTGTTGATTGAGATGAATCGACTAGTCAGATTGTCCACATTTTTGCCTCGCATATGAGATGTTTTCTTTGAGTGTCTGGTGTTGAAACAGGATATTATTTTGGAGTTGGAGAGTTGGATGTGAACACATTCCACAAAGAAACTGCAGCAGGCCTGTGTGAGTGAAAATGACTGCAGCTACAAATCATTCGCTCTCTCTCTCTCTCTCTCTTTCCTCCTCTCTCACTTCCTCTCGTCCTCCTCTTGCTCTCATGCACGTCAGGAATGTCGAGCACTCCCTGCTCCTTCCCTTGGGGAGAGGGTTTTACGATTGAAACCTGACACTGTTTCTGTGTCCCATAAGCAACAGAGCGGTAACTCACATCAAAGACAGCCAGCGTCGAATCACAGCACGGCCATAAATTTGCCTGTCGCTCATGGACCAATCAGAAACGAGCATTAAATCAACTCTGTCACGCTGGCAGCCAATGGTGGGATGGCGGCGGTAAATCTGTCAGGCTAGCGTCTGTTAACGGGTGCTGTGGTGCAGATGGGGAATCCACTAGGGTGAGGGGGGAAAGAAAGTATACATGAGAGTGAGAGAGATGGAAAGATGGAAGAAGGGAGGGGAAAAGCTGAGCACTTAGCGCTAAAGCATGCACAAATTTTGCTTTGGTTACCCAAAGATTAATTCCTGAAACCCATAATGGCCAAAAATCAAAGTGTTTTGTAAGCGGTAAGCCGTGAAAACTCAAGTGGAACAAGACCAAACACGACCACAAGTGAAAGACGCGAACGAAAGCGCGAAACAAAAACGTCATAAAGCTTAATTGCTACCAACGCTGTGTGACATTGAGTGTCTACAACAAAAGTGAAATACGGCCGCGTCTCACTCTACAATTACATCACTATCTTAATCACAGCCTCTGTCATGATTATTTCAGTTCACGACACTCATTATACACATTCGGCCCATTTGAAATGGCTTGTCAAGTGCAAACCTCAAACGCTTCTTTATACGATATGACATAAAAATGAGAGCGAAACATGTCGGAGTGTGTGGAACAATGACCTGTGGGCCTTTTCACGTTGCTGCAAGGGTGCAGACCAGATGTTCTCACACACATGGACGTGAGCGGCTCAAAGAGCCAGTTTGTGTGCAAACGCATGTGCGTGTGCAGATGTAACCAGGACGGACTCTTCTGGGATTTGAGTCTCGTTCTAAATCACAGGGAAGGGAAAGAAGGGCCTCCTCTCTTAAAATGTCAACAGGCTGCAGCTTATACGCCGCAAACATCTCCAGCTCAGATCGACGGCCCCCGTTTTCAACGGCGGACCACGTCCAAATTCAGTGACTAATGGCGCATGCGAATCGAAATGGGGCGCTAGAAATGTCTATGCAGGCTTGTGGACATATCCAACTGCCTGGCTGATAAATGTAGCGTGCCTTCGCTTGAATTTATGTGTTTTTAAACTCTCCGTCATGTGATATGAAAATAGGGTGTACTCTTACCCGCCGATCCAGCCAGAGGAATAACATCAGCCTTTCCGAATGGCACGTTTGAAACGCTTAATGTGCTCTTGAATAAATATTGTGCAATTATGAAATGAATACGAACAGGATTGGACTTTTAATGCACGGGATACCAGATTTATCTGAAGGATTTTTCACGTATCTGCAAAATTGACAGCTTCTGATGATTTCAAGAGACAGATAACTTACAGCAAAGAAGATGTTATTTTTACACCACATAGAATAGCTTGTTGAAATACTACTGGATCAGCAAAAGCTGTGGCATTGCTGTTGATTTTGGCCGTCTCTGCCTCCAAGGTGAAATGATTTTCTATTCGACGGGAATCCATAAACAGGCCCTGTGAGGGCGAGAGGCGCCATAAAACACATCAGGCCGTATGGGGGCGTTTCCGTTAGCGAACGCTTGAGCCTGGGGTGCGTGGCGATGGCGAGCACGCAGCGCTCTTATCTAGGCCTGGTTGCGTCCGAATACATTCGTGCATTACCCGTCCTCTATTCCCAGTCATTTTCTATGGCCTTTTGATGAATTTGGCCTGTCTAAATTCGCCTGTTCCGAGAGCACGCCATAATTTACCTACATTTATCGCTGGCGAGCTGTTTGCTCAGCTTCGGCCCTGAGCTGCATGCATGATTAATACGAAACACTGACGCTTTTGTGTCGCCCTCCCCTTCACCTGAAAATAGAAAATGACTCTGATTGCAATAAGCGTGCAGATTTTCATGAAAAAGCGCGAGTCTGGAATACTCATTCGGTGACATGCAGACTGTAAGCTTGCAGATGATGATAATTTATCGACTGCTGCACCCGTTCGCTACAACACACACACAAACAGCATCTATCAATTACAGGCCTTTAGTCCACATGCCTCTGACAATTTTACTGCGTGTTTTGTACAGCGTGTCAAGCCGTGCTGTTTCAGTCTATTATGCTCATTCCTCTATAATTAATATAAATGACCTTTTTGCCTTTTTACAGCCATGCCACTGTAATTAGTCGATGAAAGGCATTCATCGGTTGCCCTGCTGGAATATCCAGATGAAAGGCTGCATGAGCGTCAGGCATGTTAGTGGGGCGTAGACGGAAAATGGGGGTCAAATTTGACCTAATTTCTGCCTTGCTGGGATCATACAGAAGTCTTATCTCAACACCTGCCCTTTTGCTATCTATGCAGATACATCTATCATCTTTCGTAACTTTGACTTACCTCTCATATTCCACAAAGGGTTAAGAACCTGCTATTCAAATAAGCTGCATCAATATAGTGATTGCTTCAGGTCATAAACAGGACCATCTGAGGGAACATATTGTTCCTGGGGGCAATGCACTTTTTTTCAGGTGTATTAGCATATGGTCAAGGTACATGTCATTTCTGCACTAAAAATAATTACTGTTGCAAACAGGTCTCTCATCGCCCAGATAATCATAAAGTGGCCTCAAAGAGTATTTGAACTCTTTTGAATCTTAAAACAGACTGAATTTTATGTCTGAATTTCAAATTGTCTGAATTTCATAGAATAGATGAAATAATAATAATCAAAATGACATGTGGCAACTGTAAATATATATAATAGATTTTGTGTTTGCAAGCAACATAAAAATTGCGAACCGCAAACCGGTTCTCACTCGTTAATTTTTCTGCAGAAAGAGACTAAATAATGCACAAAACATCTAAAAGACGTTAGCTTGAAACACATCATGCAGTGTAGTCTGATTTCTAATCCCGAAGGAATGACTCTTATGTGCCAGCTCTTTATTAGTGAATCAAAAACATTCACCGTGACCAGTGTAGCCTGACACCAGAAGAATAACTCTAATGAGCTGGTTCTTTTACCGAATCAGAAACATTCAGCGAAGCCAGTGTATAGTCCAACTCCTAAAACAATAACTCATATGTGCCAGTTATTTTTAGTGAATCAAAACCATACAGCACGATCAGTGTAGTCCAATTCCGGATTAACTGACTCTTTTGAGACGCTTTTTTTTTTTTGGTGAATCAAAAACATACAAGGCAACCAGTTTAGTCTGATTCCAGAATGAAGGGATCTTATGGGCAAATTGTTTTGGTGAATCAAACAAATACAGCGCAACTACTTTAGTCAAATTCCCAAATGAATTACTCTGAAAGATTATTATGACTTTTATCAGTATGAAATATGTTGCCGCATTGTTTGTCATTAATGTATCTCTTAAGAATTCTGTGTGGGCACACCTTTGCAATAATTGCTTTTATTATTATTATTATGTGCTAAATGGAATTGCATTTGCCATTGAAATGCAGAATGCTAATGGATAGCTTTTTCCAGGTATTTCAGGCCTCCTCAGCTCAAACAAACAGAGCAATGTTTTTACAGCACCACAGAGTTGCAGCGTTTGCCCTTTTCGGGAAATTCAGCACACCACTTGCTTACTTATAGCTGTCTCTGCTCAAAAAAGGCACACTTTACCTTTAAAGTTAGTTTACTATTAACACAAAGACCCTTGTACCTGTCCTTTCAAGCAGCGCACACAGACTCTTGATTACCCTTTGCTCTTTTTCCTTTATTGCGGGTGATAATATCTTTAAAACCTTGTTCCACTGTCCCACAGCACTTTCCTTTATTCAATGGGAGCATGTTGTACACTTCATAACACACAGATGAGCGAGACACTGAGGTTTTATCTGCAACTCTTACCCATCCGCTAATGAATCATAATGAATGACCTCATAATGAAAGAGCTACTTAACTCAATTGGTCAAATAAATTTGGAGCTGAAGGCTCTCATGCTTTGGAGATAAGACGTCAGCGCCCGCGAGCCTCTCGGAGACGGGGTTAGGGAACTCCCTCTGGGAAGGTGGGGCGCCCAGGGGCCAACGTCATGTTTCATTCCTCAAAAAAGCACGCTTTAGGATATCAGCCGAGACAAAGGAAACTTTCCCAACTACTTTCATATGGATGCCAAAGCATTATTAAAGAGGAAGATAGAGAGGGATAGAGGGTTGAGGAGATGTGCTGGACCAGGGCCAAGGAAGTTCTCCGTCTGCAGCTGTTTGTTATGGAGGCAGACTGGCCTAAACAAGTCCTGTCCTAAACCTGTCTCTCATTACAACTGCATATCTCACATGACGGTGAACTTTTGTAACTTTCAGTCAAAGCCGCTGAAGATCAGTTTCCATTCCAGCTTCTGCGGTACAAATCAAGAGAATGGGTCTTAGTCAGGATAGAAGCCATATTTATTTATTTTTGTGAATGAAAACGAGGCTGTGAGAGATAGACGTATAGTACAACTATTAAAATGTGACTTTTTCAACAACAACAAAAAAGATTTTGAATCTTAAGACATCTTAAAAACCTTAAAAATCTGATATGGTGCTTGAAAGTACATTTATTCACCATTTAATTGATTTTAAATACCCATTTTCTTTTTCATATTTAGTCATCTTTTGATACCATTTCTATTACAAAATATTGGTTATTAAGTATTTGCTTGATAATCTTTTATCCTCACTTGAGTTCATCAAACCTGTTTTGTTGTTTGCCTGAAGGAATAGAATTGGTGTCTAATCTAGCAGTTTAAAGCAGGATTATTATTATCTTTAACTAAAAAATATAACTAAAACCATTAAAAACATCTTTAATACTTGAAATAAAATAATAAACCACCTGAAATAAAATAAAATTTAACAAAAAAATAAACATATTTTATTCCAGCTATTTGCCAACACAACATATTCAAACTTTATAATTATCTAAAACTAAAATGTAAAACCTCATAACAACTATATATTACATATAGTATAGACATATTTTTTTAAAAACTAATTAAAATGGCAAAAACACACCACCAAATTACTAAAATGAAAATGAAAACCGAAAATATAAAAATAAAATATAATTCAAAATATTAACATAAACTATAATAGTATATTAGTAATACTAAAATATCACAGTTTTTAAGAAGTAAACTCATTTATTATGAATGTCTTTTTTTCCACTTATGATTCCATTTCTACAGAGAAACAGGCATTGAAGGCATTAAATATTTACTTGGTAATATTAAATTTGCTCTAGATGGTTTGGTGGTTGGTGGAAAGAATAAAAATGGCATCTGATGGAACAGAAAGAAGAAAAGTCATTCATTCCAAATATTTGCTTTATGTCTGGTTATGTCTAAAGCTCTCTTTAATTTGCTGTAGATCATTAGACGAGCCATTATGGTGCCGAATATGGTAACTGGTAGAAATAACAAATATGCTTCCTAAGTCAGACTGAGGCCGCTCCTTCAGTTCCAGACACAGCCATTGCATCGGCTCTTTGCATGTAGCCTGATAAAATCTTAGTGAACTCGTTCAAAGCACTGGTCACGGTGACCCCTGAGATTGCACGTCTCGTCTCCGCCCCCAGTGCGATAACTGTGTCCTAGGTATGATTCTGAGGCATGTATGTGATATACTACTATTTTTACAACCATTTCTCCAGGGGAACCTTTCATTTGCATTAAAATGAGAGACAGGGGAGGAATCCACCAGAGAAAAAGCAGGCATGCGAAGCTGTCAAACCTCCTTGCAGCATTTTGCCTCACACACACACACTCATTAAGTGTGGGTGTTTAGCAACAACCGATTTTTATTCCAGAATATTTAGTGGAATAAACGCTTTCTTAATGCATTGTTAGAGCGCTTGCAGACAAAACGGCTATACTGGGTTTTTAAGTAACAGCCTGTTTTAGGCAAAATTCTGCCATATGCTGTATGTAATTTACAACCAAATCAAAATTGACCATTCATTTAGAGGAAAAACTACTAATTAACCTCACAGTTGTGGATGTATTAAAAACACTTGTACGTTTACATGTATAATGGAGTAAAATGTGCCTTGGAAGCATAACAGGGCAATCAAAAATCAAGTTAAAGCAGTGTAGTAAATGCTCAGTGCAGTTCAGCCTCAGCACTGCGTGTCTCATCCAAAACCAGCAGAGGGCGCTCTTGGATTGACTTTGAGTCACTAATAGAATAGAATAGAATAGAATAGAAAAGAAACTGCGTCACACAGACTCATAGAAAGCTAATCTCATTAGGCATGAACAAGAATGAGTAAAAGACTAGGTTTTACCTCTTTGTTAGCAATAGGTTTTTTAATCATTTAAAATATAATAAAATTTAGAATGATCACTTATTATTTTATATATTTTAAGTACAGGCCAGAATAAGTATATTGTTTCATTTGTACATAAATATATCTCTTATGCTAAATGACGATGGAGCATTATTCCACACGTTGATATTTTGTTTTCAGAAAAGTTATTTGAAACATTAAAGTAGATATGTTAATTTAATATGCTTTTTATGTATATAAAATCACTTTTGTACATTTTGATTTTGATGCGGACACCAAAATGGTACATCTTGTCTTTACATATATAATTTTTAAAATGTTGAATGAGCCTAATATTTTTAATAATCCAGCTGCTCGAGTTATGTTTCTCTATTCAGAACTCAAAATCAGGATAATAAAATGTAGTTGGTGGTTGTTAACGTTTTGAATGGGTTTAGCACATCGCTAGGGAGGTTATATGCTTAGAGTCCCTAACCCTACGTGTGAGCAGTAGTACTAGTGATGACTGACTTACAACACAAAACAGTAAACAAAGTGACCTCAAAATATTGGAAAAGTAAATGTCACTGCCGCCTCTGCAAACCAAATAGTATCCGAAAGGAGGAGAACACACCACAGCAGAACTAGAATGAAACTGTTTCTTTATTTCAATCAAAACAAGGGTCAGAGGGAAGAACAGAGAACAAGATCAACCACGGGAATGTACATGAATCGTAATGAAAATCTCACAGTACAACAGTGATATCATTCACAAAACCAGCCATATATTCAAGAGCTTACTGTAAATGGGAAAAAAAAAAAAAAACGCCCCGGTACTTTTCCCTAAAAAGAAAGTCCCACCAAGACAATATTCCAGCTTCTTCCTCCTGCCTTGACATTCTTTTGAAATGCTCATGTTCTCGGTCTTATCTTCGAGTGAGAGAAACACATTTTCAGTGGATATTCACTTTAACAGTCGAAACACTCAAGGAAAAACGGGCAGATAGGACAGTAGTGATGAAAAGTGGTCAAGTCGTATTTGTTCTCCTCGTCTCAGTTCAGGAACGGGACCGAAAGTGTCCTATCGGAGTAGAGACCATTTGATCTGCTCCTTAGCTGACTGTAGCACCTAGAAAAAACAAAAACATCCAGTAAAGTTAGAACCAAGACATTTACCTGCAATATTAGTACATTATATTAGTACCAAATTTCATTTGAAACTATAATAATGTGAGATAAAGGGAGAAAAGTAGAATAGAATTGGAATCTCGTGTCATTCGTACTATTCGTTTTTTAGATGTCAAACATTAAATGGAAGAAACATTACTGGGTGCATCTTTAAATCCACTTATAATGGTTGTTATAATTAATTGAAGGTGTCATTAGAATCTTATGAAGGAATATATGAAAGTGAGTTCTGCCAATTGATTAAAACTTGATGTTTTGAATTAGGCAATGCCAAATAATTAGTCATATTTAATTAGAATGAATTGCCAGCCTCGGAATCATTTATTTGAAGTGTTTTGTGTTCCTCTTCAGTAAATCCAATCACTCAGTGAGGACGGATAGACCAAACCACTCCCTAAAAACCTCACTTGTCTCCCAAAGCTACAACAGGTAATTGAATTTTAACGTGTTTGTGTTCTTGACTCATTAATGCCATCATTTTTCTTAAAAGACACGCATTCATCAGGATGCTGCTTTATGGTTTTAAAAATGCTGAGAACAAATCAAGACAAACTAATAGCACATTTAATGTACAGTGTGGTCCAAAAGCCTCAAACTATGGGTGAAATGACTTGTATTTTCCCCTTATTTTTCAAAATACTAAAACCAGAAAAATGAGGGGAAATCGTTCAAATGTATGCAGTAAGATTTTTTTTTTAAGTCTCTTATGCAACAAGGTTGCATTTATTTTATAACAAAAAAAAAAAAAAAAGGTAAAAAGTGTTTTTTTAAACTATTTAAAATAACTTTGCTATTGCATAAAAAAAATTAATACGTTTTAAAATGTAATTTACTCCTGTGATGCAAAGCTGAATTTTCAGCATCATTACTCCAGTCTTCAGTGTCACGTGATCCTTCAGAAATCATTCTGATATGCTGATTTGCTGCTCAAGAAACAATTCTTATTATCAATATTGAAAACCGTCGTGCTGCCTAATATTTTCGTAATATTTTACGGATTATTTGATGAATAGAAAGTTCCAGATAACTGCATTTATTTAAAATAGAAATATTTTGTAACATTATAAATGTTCTTCCTGTCACTTTTGATCAATGTAATGCATCCTTAAGGCATTAATTACTTTTTTTTTTTTAAATCTGACAAATTTATGAACACTAGTTTATCTAAAACAAGAAACTACAGACGTGAAAAAGCAAAACCCAAACCCATCATACGAAGGCACTAACATTGAAGGGAACCCTGTAATCGAGTAATGCAGGTGCAGCAAAACATCCAGGAATTAATTCATCATCTTAATTTGCACGGGGCGAGGCAAAGTGTAACCGTATAGCAGGGAAGACGAGGAGACAGCCATTAATCACAGACACGAAAGGCATACAGGCAGTCTGTCGCAGGGCCTCTTAAATGAGAACATTAATCAGTCCGCACTCACGAGTACGGCAGCCACGGGGAGCCATCGCTGGCAGACAGCCGCCAATAATTAGCCATCATGTTTACATGCAGCAGACACACACGGGAACCCAGAAAGCCGGGGTAGTGGCGGCACGATGAAACGTTCTTAATGTGGGTGCTGTGAAACCAGACCACCGTGGACTCATCATGGGTAAATCTCAGAGCTACTATAAAACATAAGAGCCATGATGGCGACAGGTGTCACTGAAGGAAGTGCGCTGACTGCTCTCACCTGAGTGACTGTCTGTTCTGTTAGAGGCACGTCATCACCCTGAAACGACATGAGAGAGGGAGATGACTTTAGGACTGCTGGCTTGCTTTCTGTCTCACACTTGCAAGATTATTGGAAATCAAAGTTAATAGCTGCCTAGCAGGACCATAATGCTCATCAGTGGCGTCAGAGCACATGAGATGAAGCAGAGCCAACAAATACTAAGCAGATTAACATTTACAACAGCATCATGAAAGTCAATAGAGGAGAACAGGAAGTAGTTACCCTCAGAGCGACACGGTGAACCACCTGCTGTGGGTCGCTCTCCAGGATCACACTGTAAAACAGACAGTTAATGAGTGATCAGTGCTGCAACCAAGGCAATGTGATTTTTAGACTCATTTCTGTTTTAGAAAATGCTTTTTGGGCCACTTTTATTGATAGAGAGAATGCAGAGAAAACAGGAAAGGATGTGGACAAGAGGGAGGAACTGGATCAGGAAATAACATACGCCAGAATCAAACCTATGTGGTCGCAGTGGGTTTTCAATGGCCGATGTCTAGGCCCAGAAGGAATCTATAGACTTTTCTGCAATCATTTTTGGGAAAAATCTGTGGAATTTGGCAGATGCCTTTAGCCAAAGGGACTTATTTTATTACATTTATTTCCTTTGGAATCGAACCCATGATCTGGGTGTTGCTAGCACCATGCTCTACTGTATGAGCTTCTGGATTGGGGTATTTAAACATAATAAAAAGTGTTAAACAGAGCTGAGAGTACTACAGTCTTATCGGTAGCTAAAAGCATTAACAAAACAGCCCGAATATTCAAAAAAATGTATGAAAGGAGCAGTTAATTTATATTTTATGAATGATGAGAATGTATGTGGAATTCTTAAGCTGTTGATTCTGTGTGGGCCTCCTAAATGTAATTTTAAAACTTACAATAAAATAAAATTAAAAAATATTTAATAATGCACCAAAATGCTTAAAATTAAAATTACATTTAAACATATTTAATATAATAAGTTATGCTAATATTCAAGACAATCCCTATATAATTTCTGCGGAAAACTAGCCTAAAAAAAATAACAACACTGATATTTTTACATTTCATAGATTTAATGGTTGGGGCCAGCAAGATTTTGTTGGGGAAAAGAACATTATATATTTAATAAAAAGAATGCATTAAATTGATCAAAAGTGACAGTAAAAAATATTTTCCACAAAAAAATTTAGCAGCACAAGTATTATCAACACTGATAATACTGAGAAATGTTTCTTGAGCAGCAAATCAGCACATTAGAATGATTTCTGAAGGATCATGTGACACTGAAGACTGGAGTAATGATGCTGAAAGTTCAGCTTTCATCACAGAAATAAATTAAATTTTAAAATAGAAAACTGTTATTTTAATTTGTAATAATATTTGACAATATTACTGTATTTTTGATTAATTAAAAATTACCTTGATGAGCATGAACCTCAAAGAGGCATCTTTTTAAAAAAATAAAAATCTTCTCAAGAATCTTATCAAACCTTTGAATGGTAGTGTATAAACAGCACCATCTACAAGATCTGTGTAACAAAATTTGAATAAATTAATGATGACTTACCCTCCATCAACAATCTCATCAACGGCCAGGAAGAGACCCTCCATATTTTCAAGCAGGGCTCTCTTTTCCACATTTTTCCTAAAAAGAATCAAACAATCAGTCAAGAGTCGTTAGCTGATGGAGACCATATAGCATACAAGAAAAAAAGTATTTCCTACCTCAACATTTGGCTCAAGGAATCAAAGAGACAATTCAACACTGCCATAAGCATCAACTGTGGGAGAAAAGACAATAACACTTATGAGATTCACATGGTTTGATGAAAAGATACAATCCTGGATCAAGTATAGAGCATTACCTCGTTTTCATGGGAGCTGCCGATGACATAAAAATATAAATCAATATTGCTCTTGTACACAACCGTTAGACCCTCCAGCAATGCGATTTCACCTGTGTCAAAGAGAGGAAGGATGAGTCCACATGACTTGATGTTAGCCAACACAACAGAATCACTTACTGTCTGTTCTGTGTGTCTTGTTGAAGATGTTCTTCTCAAAGGCTTTCTGCTCTTTCACTGTGGGATACGTGTCATCATAATACTGAAATATGAACACAACAACACAGTCACAAACTAATATATGAAGCTTCTAATACAGTGACACATCTAGATTTCTGAAGTGGGCGAAGACAAATAAAGAGCTAATAAAAACTCATCCATACACCTTATGCAACAAAAAGCTAGCTGTTAATGTTAAAGGTTAAAAAACATGTTCTGAGTAAAAAGACAAACTTAAAATGATGTTTACTTTCAGGTTTGATCCTATAAAACCTGCTGTATAATATTTTGAAACATGGATTTCAAAGGCCTCTAAATTATCAACATGATCAAAACTTTGCTAAAAACCTGTTGTACACAATCTACCACATGCCTTCTGTAATCTGATTTATAGATTACACTTTTTTTTAACAAGTAAAAGGACTTTTAATATAACTCTAGAAATGCCCCCCTTCAGGTTGTGCTCCAAGTGTCTTTTGGCTGTTATTTTTTTTAAGTGAATATAGGAATAACTTTTATAATGTTAGTAATATTTCAAGATGAACATTTACTGGACTGAAGTCACTTAGGTTTACTTGATTATCCATACAAGATCTTTTAGAACAATTATGGTCAAATGTGAAAAGCTTTCGATGAATGTTTATTTGTTCATCTTTAAATCATCATTGTATTATATTTAGTTTTTCTCCCACAATTAAAACTACAGAGCTTTTCTCAGTTTGGGCTGCTAGTGAAACTGAGTTGTTTTCTTTAAGTGTGAGCTCCTTATTCTCACGATATCATATTATATGAGCCTGATATATCAAATATAACACAAAACACATTTGCCAACTTTATTTTAGTTTCCTTTACACCTTGGTCCTTTTTTTAAATAATTGTTGAAATAATTTACTGTCTGACTTCATAATTAAAGGGGTCATATGATGCGATTTCAAGTTTTCCTTTCTCTTTGGAGTGTTACAAGCTGATTGTGCATAGATAAGATCCCGGAAGTTGCAAAGACTAAAGTCACAAAAACAAAGATATATTCTTTATCAAAGTTAAGACTCACACCCCCCTAAAACGGCTCGTTCTTACACGCCCCCACATGTCTACATCACTATGTGTGGGAAGATTTGCATAACGCCGTCAAAATGTTCACGCAAAGAAAGAAGGGATGGTTTCAGTAACCGCAGTTAGTGTTGATACAGCCATGTCAGGGAGACACTGTATGTTTCAGTGCGAAAGCAAAAGCACTATATTTGGCCTTACGGAAGTAGATGCATTTAGGAATCTTAAAGATACTTACAACAGAACAGCAATGAATTTTATGGACGACCGTTTCGTGAAACTAGGAGATGAGGTAATTCTGACTTTGCTATGACATTCTGGTGCTTCTGAATCAGCTACTGTGTTGTTATTAGTTTAAGTATTTGCTATAGACTGTTCAAATGCGGAGTTTTGCACATCGTGTGTGTGTGTGTGTGTGTGTGAGAGAGAGAGACAGCGTCACATCACAGTAGAGTCAGCTGTCTTAACCGCGGCTTGTGTACTGCATCATTACTGTGTCTGTTCCCCTTTCGGGCTTGAACTGATGGTAAAAACGAATGACATTTTTTACTGTCTTTACATTTATTTTGAACGATGAAGCTTGCGATTATGGTAAGGGGTGTTAAATTTCCGACGTGTGCTTGCGGTGTTTGGCCAATCACAATGAACTGGGTCAGCTGGCAAATCAGAGCAGACTGCGCTTGTCAAAAGGAGGGACTTTGTAGAAAACAAAGTTTGAGAGAGGCGGGGCATAGAGGAAATACAATAATGTACAGTATTTGAAAAAAATGTGTTTTTTGAACATTAAAGCATGTCAACATATTCTGTTACACCAAATACACAAAATAATGATCTTTAAAAAAGCATCACATGACCCCTTTAATGTTGATTAAATGAATCCCGTATATCAGTTCAAATCTGACCATGACCCTGATGTTCATGTGATGATCTCACCTTCGCATACAGTCTCTCTCCATCATTGTCCATGATCAGAACAGCTTTAACAGTGTACAGAGAGGGCTCCTGTCACAGCACACACACACACAAACATGACAAATCAATCACCAATGAATTACAGTGAAAACAATCACGTGATCAGGGCAAAGGTAGAGCAGACATGGAACTGTCCCTGCAGATGCCCATCAGCTTAATATTAAACGTAATATTTTAACATAATACTTCCCTGTAATAGCATACTAATCTTTACCTTTTGGTATATAATTCATATGCACGTTATTGCTAAACTCGTAAGGTTGGTTACTGATGCATTGTTTAGCGGAAGTACTATCTGAAGTGGAAACAGAGGATTTAACTGCTAGCGGATGTTTTACACTTTAAACGCAAATATTGGACACACAAACATAAAATCATATTACCAATATTAGCGTATCCATCTTGTACTGTACAGATGCCGCTCACTCAACCTCCGTGTATTGAACTTCTGCGTATGTGTACTTCCGCTTACGACATGAGGTAAAAGGGCAAAACTGAGCGGAAGTACTCGTTACAACGTCATTAAAGATTGCGGGAAATTAATAAGTACAAAAAAAAAGCTTATCATACATAATGAGGTTTTTGTTTTGTTTTGAGAATTTACAAATGCAGAAGGTTTCCACCGGTCGCCAGCGGGTAGGTTTAGGTGTAGGGCGATAGAAAACACAGGTTGTACAGTACAGTAGAAAAAGCATTGTGTCTATGGAGACTCCCCACAAGTATAGTAAACCAGAAGTGTGTGTGTGTACAGGGTGAGCTTACTATGAGAGACCAAATGACATTGTTTGGAATGTTCCTTAACATATATAGCATATGTGAGTTAATGTTACGATTGTCTATAGTTGATTTAGTCTACATATTAATAAACTTTAAAACCAGCAACAACCGGCTCAATAACAGAAACTGTGGAGTAAATGTAATTATAGGGGTGGTTGATTTTTTTTTTTGTAGTCCTTAAACAGCAGTTCATTTATAAAGAAATATGTAACTGCATATGAACTTTGGAGCATCTAACTTTCAGGCTAGTTGTTTAGGCTCTAACACAGTGGTTCCCAACTCTAGTACTGGAGGCACCCCAACACTGCACATTTTGCATGTCTCCTTTCTCTGACACACCAATTTCAGGTCTTGAAGTCTCTACTAATGACCTGATGGTCTGAATCAGGTGTGTTTGATTAAGGAAACATGCAAAACGTGCAGTGTTGGGGTGCCTACAGGACCAGGGTGGGAACCATGCTCTAACAGCAACATTACACACTAACTAATGTTAAAAAAGTGAAATTCTCCTTACACTAGTAAAGAATCAAAAATATCTGATATTTATTAACTTATAACCTATATTGAAGCAATATTGATGTTGATGTTTGATAGTTTCAGTGTCTGATACACAGCCTGGTGAACCATAGCCATTTTTATTTATTAGCCTAAACATTGGCAGGTGTGGGGTACAAACATGCAATATGACATATAGGCCTAGGCTAAAGTATAAATATAAAAATAAATAGTTAAATATACCCTGAGCCCATTTAGTTAATGTAACTAGGCTATATGTTATTACAGGATAGAAAAACACTTTACATTTATACATTTAGCAGACGACTAAATAGTGGAAAAATGAACAATCATGAACACTGAAAACTCATTTTAGTAGTGTGATTTTTTTTCTGTATGATCAACTCTGTTCCTCAAGCTTTGCTATTGACATCCAGTATTTTGTCTGAATTGTATCTATTAAAAATTCTGTCTTCTAATTAGGACATAAATTATTGTTTTTTCTTCTCCTGACACCTCCTCACCTTTTGAGCCTATTTTCGTCTGCATTTTGCTGATTATTAACCACTTATTAGGCCTGTTTACTTGAAGTTTATATAAAAAAATAGAATTTAAAAACAGAACCTATTTACACAGTGTTTCAAAGTAGCATTACTAAAGGTGACTCACTATAAAGTCAACACTCGGTGCAATGACCAATGAAAAAATCTGAGCAGTAGTTCTAACCTGAAGTAAACCTCTGGCTCTCATGAGCAGACGCTTAGTCAAAGATAATGAGTGATTCGGATCCTGATTCTGAACTGATTGGGTTTGGAGTCTGTTTGCCCTCCGTGAATGACACACTGGCCTCAATGACACAAGTCCTCCTCAAAATTGCATATGCTTCCAGCCTGTCCTGTTTTTTTTCTGCGATAATTTAAGAGATCCTCCTACAACTGGGCATCATAATTACACTGGTCACTTTTTCTGGGAAGCACCACTGTTAAAACTAATCCTAACAGGGGTTTTCCCTGTGCACGGCTCACAGCGCTTTACTACAGCAGCTACACTGACATCAGAAACGGTTTAATCTAAAGAGCTGTGGTGGGATAATTTGTAAGTAAAACTCACAATACAATGCTGAGCATGTTGACTGCATTTAATTTTGTATCCCAAATAAGTCTCGATGCAAAGAGGACAAAGAGTAGTTAGTATTCTGAAAAAATATTTTCTTTATATGCTTCTACAGTAAGGAGGCTCACCGGCGAGTTTCACAATGAAACACTGGGTTTTCACAACTTTACCACGAAGAGCATTTCGAAATTACCCTATGTTATATCAGAGAGGATACAGTATGTGTTTCCTTGGTGTAGGCTACTTTTTTTCAGTTATGGTTATAATGTCACCTAGAGCATGAGAATTTTACTTCATAATGCTGCTCACAGAACAAGATTTCTTTATTTTTTGTTGTATATTTTATATTATTATTTTCCTTATTTACTTTGTGTACTACTGTTTAAAAGTTTGGCTAATATTGTGTGACTCCATAAAAAAGTAACTATTGCATTACTTAGTTACTTTTTATGAAAAGTAAACAAGTTACTGTTGTGTTACTTTTTGTCACCTGAGCTGGGCTTGCTTATTTATTTTTTAATAACAAAAAAAATTTTAAGTTTTTTTTTGGCAACGGTAAAGGCCCTTTCACACCAAAAGTGAAATTCGTAAGCCTCAGCCTGAAGGAAGTGCCTCTGCGCCTCCCTCGCGATTTCTCTCAACACGGGTTAGGAGAGGTGTCAGTAATTAAATGAGCTTGTGTTACTTATTGAACGTAACTCAAGATCTAGTTTTTTCTTGTAAATTTAAAAGTAGTGCGTTACTTTACTAGTTACTTGAAAAAAGTAATCTGATTCGTATCCCGCATTACTTGTAATGCATTACCCCCAATGCTGTATATATACATATAGATAGTAGGTTACAATTTTGGTTGTTTGTTTCAAAAAATTCTGGGGGAAAAAAGTTGTGGAAAAAAACGATCAAGAAAATAAATAAAAGATAAAAATGTGAAAATAAAAATAACATACTTATTCTGACCTGTACTTACTCAAATATATAAAAGAACAAGTTATTGTACTAAATTTTAGTATATTTTAAATTATTACAAACTTCTTGCTGACAAATAAGTCAAATTGAGTGATTTGAAGGATAGTGGAAGCTTAAAGGACTTTCAATTACAATGAAATTCGTTTTTGGGGGCTACACTACACTTAAATAGGGTCTTTTAATGTCATCTAAGTATTCTTGTTTTAAATATGCCTTACAAGAATTTTTGGTGTACAAACTATTGTTACACTGAATGATATTTTTTCTGTAAATCATGGTAAAAATGCATGTATGAGTCTTAATTGTTTGCTCAGAAAAAAAATAATTAAACAGGACACATTCTAATGTACTAATTTAAATCTGTATTAAATCTTTATTGTTTTGATTATTGAAAGCCCCTTTTTGTCTTTGACCCATTTATATATTTGGCTGTCTGTATGTGATGTACAGTATTTCATATGGTTGTGTTTATAGTGGATCTGTATGTTGCAGCCATTTAGAGCATGTTGTACTTGCTTTGAGTCATTTTGCCTTTATTACATTCATATGGCCTGCAGTGTTCCGCAGCTGATTATTATGAATTCATTCATAAATTATTATTAGTTCTGTATTAACTAATAATAGAATAAATTATTATTAGTACTCCTGAAATAGCACTGCATTTACGGTTCATCTGGTCAAATGTACAGTGGAAATATTTGCAACAGAGCTGATCTTCTCAGAACTCAGTTTAGGAGAATATTTGTCACCAAACAATCGTTACACCTGACGAACTCCAAATGAGGAACCGGCACCCACAGTATCACTGCGCAGAGCAACTGTGTCACAATAGTGCTTCAGATAAAAAGATAATCGGACGTCTTTCACAATAACATCTTTATCTGTGCGGTCACTGCAAAGTACGTGTCCACTCATCTTTTTCACACAGTATCAGAAGGGCAGTGATGGACATGATCATCATCATACTGGCCTGTGATGAGTGTCAGGCATGGCAGCGTGTCTGTATCCCGTCGGTTTCCCAGTGTGGGGATGGGTGTGTGAGAGCAGCGCTGCCATTGTGGTTGGAGCCTGTGGCTGCAGAAGGAGAGGAGAGCAGGGGAAAGGGGATGTTGGGTGGCGGAAGCTCTGCTGAGTGCTGATAAAGGCTTGTCTAGGTGCTCATGCTAACTGTTGTGGTTTCTGGCATGAGACGGTGGTTGAGGGGAGCTGTGTACAGTATCGTTGTATACTTTATTTCACCCGGCCTCCTCTATTGCACAATAAAGCATTTTTTTGGTGTCCAAAAGTGCACGTAAATGGGGAAGTCTGACATGGCGAATGTCACAAAGTTGCTTATTTGGTGTGCAAAAGTGGACTAGAAATTGTGTGGATTCTTCTTTTTTCTTTGTCTTAAAAAAATCAAAATCCTGTTGTTGTAGTAGTGCTGAAGTTGAATCAAGGCATATATTTAAAATGTACAATATTTGAGGTTAAAGAGAATGTTATTTATTTAATTGAGTGCTGCTAGAGTATATAGATTTTGCATCGGATGAAATTACGTTACTCTTGATTACTCATACACAAATTTTCCACTTTTCCCAGCAGCAGGCTTGGATGAATTTTCCCAGTGGACCACAAACCAAAGACACAAATGCTCTCATCATAAGTAGCTTGTGAGGTTTTTCCGTGTAATTGAAAACGTGTTCTCATGTTTACTTGTGGCTAATGACACTTTGATTGTGATATTTTTGACAGAAAAAAATAGAAGTAATATATATTTATATTTATACACACAGTACTGTTCAAACGTTTGGGGTTATTTATTTATTTTTTGACCAGTCTATGCTCACCAAGGCTGCATTTAGATTTTGTAATTTTAATTCTAATATGCTGATTTGTTCAAGAAACATTTCTTATACTATCAATGGTGCAAATATTTTTGTGGAAACTGTATACATTTAAAATTTCAGGATTCTTTGATGAATAGAAAGTTCTAAAATAATTCTAATATAACAATATTTTGTACATTCTAATGTGTTTACTCCACCTTTTGATCAACCATAACTTCTGTTATGCTATTATGTTAAATCTTTCTCCAACTCTCTCTCCTCTAAAATCTCTTGGGGACAAAAAATTGACAAAACTACTTTAAATTATTTATAATATTTATTATATATATTTATATATATATATATCTAAATTGACAGGGTTATAGAAGACCTTCCTTCCTTTAGAAGAAAACACTGTGCGTTCCTCCTACCTATGTGAGCAGAAAGAAAGAATAGGAATAGTTGGAATGGTAGAGCCCATGGTGCTCAAGGAGCTGTTTCAACTTCCGGTGGTCAAACAAAAGGGTAAGAGCACACGAGGCCACACACGGGGCAGAGGGTATGAATACAAAAATACAAGATAACACATTAAACTAAACAATGACTGGCAAGAAAAAATAGTTGAAAATGACAAAAAGGTTACACTCCAGTGAGATATAGAACTGTTCGAGCGACTCGGTGACCTGAACTATGTGTGGAGAGAGTCAGAACTGCTGTTTAGGTTGGAACACACCAAATCCCAAAGCATTGTGGTTGAGTAATAGCGGCGTTCCCCCAGTTTTGTTTTGGTGTGTTGTAGGTGGTTGAGTCGGGTGGGTGGTGGGTGGTTGCTAGGAATCAAGGCTGGAAGTCCTGTCTATGTTCATGGCAGGCGCCAACCTCTTTGGACGATATCGTCAGCCACCTACGTCATCATATGGTGCATTTACATTACAAACATATTAACATGGGAATGAAAACACGCATGTAAAAGACGAGCACGCACAGTATCTAGAAAACCACGGGCACACCCTATCATGAGCTGTGATAAACAGTTTAGGATAACTTACTCTTTCTTAGTAATTGTAACCACACCATGGGAATCTGTATGCTGTTACACTTATTGCACTTGGTTCCATGAAGCACCTTAAATCCATGGAACTTGTCATTGACAAAGATTCTTCATATAGTGGAAAAGTTTCTTTAGATTTAAAAAAAATTTTTTAATTATTTTTCTACACTCTTAAAATGACTGTGCATTGATAGTGCCATGAAGAACCTTTAACATGAAACTTTCCATTGTACAAAAGGTTCATTAGATTATTAAACTGTTCTTAACACAAACAAAAAATGGTTCTTTTAAGAACGGTTCACTGAAAGGTTATTTGGGGAACCCAAAAATGGTTCTTCTATTTTAAAAAAATAATGTATTTTTGGCATCAGTGGTTCCATGAAGAACTTTTAACATCCATGGAACCTTTCCATTCAAAATAAGAGTTCAAAAAGGAGGTTTTTGCAGCAATGCCATAGAAGAACCATTTTTGGTTCCCTGAAGAACCTTTCAGTCAACAGTTCTTAAAAGAATGATTTTTGATTAGCGTGAAGAACATTTAAATTATATCCACTTCAAAGAACTTTTTGTGGTATGGAAAGATTCCGTGGATGTTAAAGGTTCTTCATGGAACTACAGATGCCAATAAAGAACTTTATTTTTAAGAGTGTAAGATTCCTCATAGTGGTCCTTTAGATTATTAAAATGTGCTTCACACCAAGAAAAAATGGTTCTTTTAAGAACTGTTTAACTGTAGTAGGGTTCTTAGGGAACCAAAAATGGTTCTTCTATGGCATCGCTGCAAAAACTCCCTTTTGGAAGCTTTTTATGATTACTAATAATAGGAAATTCAATTTCTCCACTAGAAGTCATTGGTTTCTAATGATTGTGGTGTTGAGTGCTGTATTACTGGAGGTGAGTGTAACACGATAAGGCATTGGTCAAATAAAATTAAGCACTTCAAATGAACAAGGAAAACACATCCTTTCACCTCACCTGACAATTGTGCCTGAACAATCGTGCTGATTGTCCCGTGTGTGTTTGACTTCGGAGGGACTTCAGCAAAGACTCGAATGGTCACTTGCAATGTAAGACACGCTCTTCCACCCTCCTGCCCCCCCCGCTTTCGCTCGCTGTCTGTGGTTGAGCGGCAGATACAGGAACAATGTGGCCTTTCTTACCTGTTGAAGGTGTACATTCCATCCCTACTAAAGCAAGTCAGAAAACAGCCCCTCCTCCGCAAAGCAATCCCAGATTTAACTCCAGGTGCGTCTGCGCTCAAACCACATCCCTCACGGTGGCTTTCCTTTACATGAACACCTCGGGCCTTTATGAAACACATAGTTCTTATTAAGGAAGTGTGATTTTTTTTGCGTGACAGATTTAGGACTCGTACACACCAAAGCTGTGGATGTGAATAACTTGTCCTTAAACCACAAGCTGAAGGGTCCGAGTCTATATTTGGTCTGGGAAGTCCACAGTATCAGGCGTGAGCTTTGTATATATAAATTCGTGGCTTAACCACTTGCTCTTTTCTCATGGGAAATATAATTTAAACATATTAAAGTGCAGGTGTTGCATTTAGGAGAGCAAAAAGTGTGGGTGCTTTACAGGAAACCTGCTTGCATCGCCCATAGACCCATCCCATCTGTGTGAGTGACAGCCAAAAGCAGACAGGGTGAGTGGGAGAACGGGTGAATGAGAGAGAAAGACAGGTCGAGCGCATGCACACTTGTAGCTCAAAACTAAGAGCATGCAGCAAACTCTTTCACTCTGCACTTCAACACAGGGGTCAGTGGTTACTGCTCTCAGGATATTGTGAATATGACATTGTGAAGACTTTTTCATCTGAGCTTAGTGCTTAAGGACATGCTTATAAGGTACAGTTTGTAATTTCATCTTCTTTGAGGGTTTGTTGTGACGTTTCTTCAGTAAATATGGCAGTTGTTGACAGATATTGGACAATTCTGGTTCACTATCAAATTTGAAAGATTCTACATTACATTTTTTGAGTCATAATTCTAGTCATTTAAGTTTTTGAGTCATATCATAAAAACCCTTTAAGAACTAAGGACACATTAAATGTAAAGAGTGTGTAAACATTTTTTGCTTTAGAAGCAATTGACAGTTATTATATACTTGATAAAGGTGTTACATTTTAAATACATTCTATTTTACTATATTACTTTTTTCTTAAAAGATTAAGGGTTTATAATGTGAACATTTTATTGAGATGTGAATTTAGTTTAAAAAGTTTCATTTGTAAAAATTGTTTTCATTAAAAAATATGAAAATTAATTTTCTAAAAACTTTAGTGTGGTCTAAAATTTTCTTCATTTTTCATTAGACGCTTCCCACTGCAGTCACTTTTTGATTATCACAAATATTGCAATGCATGATTTAGAGTAGTGTTTAAAAAGAGAGACAGACAAATTTATTAAATTAAGGTAAATATCATTTAAATTTTTATATTTCTTGTTTACTGTTGGCTCGTGTGCACTGGTACAGTGGTTAGTACCACAGCTGATGTTGAAACTTGCGAGGCCAGTCCCACAGCCCTGTCCCCTCAGAATTTCAGAAACTAGTCAAAGGAAATAAGCTAGACACCGCGGTAAAGGCAGGATATATGTTTTTACCCTCAATATGACAAAAGGAAAGATGTGTTTTGTTAAATACTTTACCACACATGAAAGGCCAAACCATTAGATGTTATACAGCGTTATTGCTGCCACATCCATGTCAAACTTGTACCTGACATTTCAATCAGGCAGTGGCTATGCATTTTTACAGTTAGCTAAAGAGTGCTTTTTCGAATTATATGAAATTGTACTAAAATGTATACAATTTTCACTCTTTTGTAAAACTGTTCTTTTGAATTCAAAAGATAACAGTAGTTTTTCTCATGGGTACACTTGCAAGCAGAATAATGACATTTGAATGCAAAATGATTGTTATTATAGCTGCATAGTTTTTACTGTAGCAAAATATATGTCCAATTTAACAGGAACCTAACATCAAAGTTTAAAGCGGTTGTTGTGCATAAAAAGGCTCTAATATAGCACCAATAAAAGCAAACCAACAGATGAGGCACAAGTTTAATTTGTTTTACACAATGAAATAGCTAAATCAAATGAAACTCAATGGTAACCAGAATGACTGCTAATGCATATTAAGTATCACATAGATTAATTCATTTATTTTCGACATGAGGGAGTGTGCTGAGAAAGTCTTCCTGACATTCTTATGTCTGTGGTTAGGCCCCTGCCTTCGTTTACTGGAGAACAGGCTGGCTCTCAAAAGATTGTCTTATCAAGGGTTGACATTACTGTTCGCAAAGCCAGCACAACGAAACTTCATGTCCAGTGACACAAAATGACATTTGGAGCACATGGGAAGGGAAACGTGAAAGAGTTTCAAACAAGATATATTCTGAAGGTTAATGTCGATTTTTTGAAGTTTCAGTGACATCATCCTCCGTTTACGGGTGTGTAGATGAAAATGTGGTCAAGTGGGACTAAATTTGATCCTATACGATTGTTGGCATGTGGTCACAGCTGACCTATATTTCCCGTTATGTGAACGCTTACATTGTTTGTGTGTTTGTATTTTTCTCTTTATTTTTAAGTCTACAAATGCATTTTACTTGACATTCATGTCTGGCAAAATACAAAAAGTGACTGATTTCTTTGAATGTTTTAGACTGATTCGCTGCATCAGGGGTCTGTCCTGAATGTGCTCAGCAATCAACGGTGTACTTCCCCTGAGGATCAGCTGTGAGGTCAGTATCTTTATGGGGGAAAAAATATCATAATTCAGCTTACTGTACAGCTCATCTGTACCCTGCAAAAATTACTTCTTAATAAGCTGAATTACTCATTTCTTGACTTGTTTTTCAGTTAAGAAAAATATTTAAAAACAAAACTTGAGAA
The DNA here is from genome assembly GCA_018155175.1 of Sinocyclocheilus anophthalmus. Classification (NCBI taxonomy): domain Eukaryota; kingdom Metazoa; phylum Chordata; class Actinopteri; order Cypriniformes; family Cyprinidae; genus Sinocyclocheilus; species Sinocyclocheilus anophthalmus. The sequence continues at coordinate 64,051 of JADLZN010001578.1, read as the reverse complement.
TGCATATTTTACAGATATTTTGTAATACTGCACTAGCAGATTTTTTACTGTACGCTTAAAACACTTGACCCTGGACCAGAAAACCTGTCATAAGTAGCACGGTTATATTTGTAGCAATAGCCAAAAATACATTGTATGGGGCAAAATTTTTCTTTTATGCCAAAAATCATTAGGATTTTAAGTAATGATCATGTTCCATGAAGATATTTTGTAAATTTCCTACCGTAAATATATCAAAACTTATTTTTGATTCGTAATATGCATTGCTAAGAACTTCATATGAACAACTTTAAAGGAGATTTTCTCAATATTTAGATTTTTTTGCACCCTCAGAGTCCAGATTTTCAAATAGTTGTATTTCGGCCAAAAAAAAAATTTGACACTTATGACTGGATTTGTGGTCCAGGGTCTCACACACACACACACATAGATTATATATAAATATTATTAATAATATATATATAATATAAAATGTGTGTGTGCGCCGCATTGGTTGAAAACAAGTCTCTTGTTCTACGAATCTGAAGTAATTATATATTTTAATACATATTTAAATACATTTAAATAACAAATATAGTAAAAACATTTTGCATACACTGTATTAATTTAAGGGACTGGCAAACCCTGGAAGACTGCATGGGGAGGTGTCAATGTCCACCAATGTCACTGGATTCAGGGCACATCGTTCCCCCCAGCATTTGGATATGGACTCGGCCTGGCAGGAACTGATGGCCATCACAGAACTTCAGGTTAGTACACTGGACCACCCCACTAAACTTGCTCTTTTACATGCACAAATGTCAAATCTCAAGAAAACTTTTTATATAGATTATTTTATGGTAGGATACAGCCAGTCGTCTTAGAGTCTTAATGAAAAAAAAAAAAAAATGGTGGCCTTATAACATTTTTCTAATGCCGAATCCTATGTAAACACACACACTGAGCTACGATCTGCAACAATGGGCCAATTGAGTGATGCGAGGATAAAGGCAGACAGAGAAAGAGGGTGAGTGCTGTATATTGCCGACAGCCCCCTGCATTGCACAATGACTATCTGTTTCGACATGAAACCCGAGCGCTCCTAAGTAAGACCTGCATAAGCTACGGGTGGCACATTCACCCAGGTGGGCTGGTCCTGAGCAGATGACTGAATACAACCCTCCTCTGCAGTGCAAATCAACTGCAAACCTTCACTTTACTAGTGTTTTATTGTAAAAGTTTGATTTGAATCATCTCCAAGGTCAAGTTTGAGTGAAATTCTTCTTATTTTTGTCACAGGAGTTTGAGGTACCCAATGAGAATCCCTTTGAAGCTATTCCATACCTGTCCATGGAGCCCATGGTTTCTCAAGGGGGGTTTGGGATGAGTCAACCACAGCCAGAATCCATCCCAGCCACTTGTGATGCCCATCCTGCTGCTGTTTATGAAAATGCATACCCTGAAATGATGCCACCCTATCAGCGTTTAAACCCACACATGGATATGCACTACAGCCGCCCTGTCCCAGGCGGCCACGGTTCCTCCAGAATGCTTGCGAATACGCAAGCTCTTCATCCTCCTCTCATGAGTCTTTTGGAGCACATGAACATGACGACACGCAGTCATGGTATTGCGAAAGATGGCGTTATCAACCTTCATTGCACAGGACAAATCAAACAGGCTTGCACAGATGATCTTGAGTCAGATTCCGGTTTGTCGCTTGGTTCAAGCCCACCGCTTGCCTCTCCCGAGAATGCGGTGCATGGAGTATCTTCGTACTTACCTGCAGATGGTACAATGGGCTATGCCGAAAGCGAAAGTATTGGGGAACAATATCGCATGCGGCAGAGTTTGTTTGGGTCTGTCGACTACCAGCAGTCCTACAGTTCATACCCTGGAACTTCTTTTCCCACAACTGCAAATATGCAACCCATCAACCAACAGACTTACCAACCAATTGCATCACTGAAGCAACCGGTTTTACCCACAGCCATGCATGATCTACAACTAAACAGCTCAGGTTTAACAAGACTGGGTGCATATCAATCCATGTACCCAAAACAGAGCAGCGTTCCCGTACCCCTGAACAGAGATGAGAGGCGAGCCCGCACTCTCAAAATCCCGTTCTCGCTGGACAAGATTGTGAACCTACCAGTGGATGACTTCAATGAGCTCTTGACCCAATTCACACTGAACGACGCTCAGCTGGCACTCGTGAGGGACATTCGCAGACGAGGAAAGAACAAAGTTGCAGCTCAGAACTGCCGCAAGCGCAAGTTGGAAAATATTGTGCATTTAGAAAACGAGTTGGGACAGCTTAGAGCCCAAAGAGAACATTTAACCAGAGAGAGACTGGGGTTTCAGCAAAACCTAGCCATTATCAAATGTCGGCTCTCAGATCTTTACACCCAAGTGTTTTCACAGCTACATGATGAGGAGGGACACCCTTATTCAGTTGAGGAGTATTCTCTACAACAAACTAATGATGGCAACATTTACTTGGTGCCACGAAACACAGCACTGGAGAGTGAATTAACTGATGTTTGTTTTGAGAAGTGGAAGTCACCCATAGATGGACAACTGAACCCTTGAGGTTCCCAATTACTTAATCACTCGTCATGAACAGAAAAGACAATTTCTTACGATATCACTCAAATAGTAATTTTTAGAACTACAGAAATTATGAAGAGCTTTTAAGATTAAGACGCTTCCAAACTTATGGACTATGCTGCAAGTGATGTTAAACACTTGTACATTGAAACATTGGTCTAAAACCTACAATCAGTATTGTCCAACATACAAACATGCTTTAGGTAAATGGGTTCTACACAAGACAACCAAATCATTTGTAGCATTAAAAGTTTTATTGGTAAAAAAAGGGTAATAAAAATAAAATCTCTTCAGCTGCATTTTGGTCCTAGAAAAGAGAACAAGTTAGAGGTTTAGAATATTGTAAACAATAAAAACACTGCATTACAATAGCAAGTACCTTTTCTCATTTCACCAGTTTAGACAGACAAATGTCTTTTCATTTCAAGATGATTTTTCCCCTCATCAGATCCTGAAAAAGCAAGAGTAATATGGTCAGCATGTTAAATATAGAACATGAAAAACCACAAGTGGGCATGCATTAAAAAGGGTTTAAGGTCTATAAAATCTTGTGCACCAAACTATGCTGACTGCAGTTACTTCCCCTGTAATATACACAACACTGAATGGGAAGTCCACATTAACTGTACAGCTTCTGCTAATAAAATGTTTGTTACCAGCAGTAGTGGAGAAGTCTGTTCTTACCTACAGGAGTTATAAAAGCGCTGCCTGCTAGTCTTTGAGTGGCGCCCTGTACTCCCTGCTCTCTGCTTCTTCACAGGGCGATGATCTTGCTACTCCTTTCTCAGCCTGCTCCCATGGCTAGACTGATATGAAACCACACTACTCTAGGCATTTGCATTAAACAGCCTATGCTTTAACCAATTTTGGCTTCTTTTTTTTTTTTAATAAATGAGCCAAACCGTTTGTTGTCGGTATTAATATACCGGCTCATAGAGCTCCCCATTTAAAAAAAAAAAAAAAAAAAAGTTTACTACACTTAAACCCCCAGAAAACAAATGACTAAAACACACATCTTTTTTTTTTAAAAAACAAAAAGGATGTTTTATTTCACCTTGATTGGTTACATAAATCAAAACCATAAAGACTGAAAGTAGTTCTACATAAAACCTCATTGGAATGCTTTTTTCCATAGACAATATAAAATAAGTCTGCATGATGACAAATTCATGATGTCCCACACATGATAGCACTACTGTACACTTCTTCTGGTGGCAGCTGTAAATCTGCCAAACCTGTTTGGCTGAGCAGATCTAGGGATGTAAACCTGCATCTGCCCTGTCACTTCTCTCGCTCTCCTCTCCTAAAGCACTCAGTCCTGTTGAACAATATGAACAACAAATGTTAAGCTGCACACTACCTGAGGTTTGTTGTTTCTACACCAGATGTACAGCAAGGTTACAGTATAGAAATGAGTATTCAGTCCAAGACTAACGTATTGGGATTGTTAACCTGTAAATCTGCAAGTCTATTTATGGTCAAAAGAATTTGAAACCAACCTTTCTGAGCTTAAAATCGTCTTCCACCAGAGCTGCCTCCATATCCACCACCAGATCCACCGCCATAGCCACCTAAAAACAGATATTATGTCATTTAGGATTCAAGTTGTTTATACAAGGAGACTTAAACCAAAAGGGAAGCATAATAGGCTATTATGAACAACTCACCACCATATGGTCCACTGTTTCTTCCTCCGCCACCTCCAAAGTTCCCTTTCATGGGACCATAGTTGGACTGCTGGTTGTTATAGCTGCCAAAATCACTGTAGTTACCACCTCCGCTGCTGCCACCGCCACCTCCAAAGTTGCCTATTCACATTTAAAAACCACATACACCTGGTTACTGCTGACAGTTCAAGTAATTTGTATGGAAGTTCAGAATGGTATCTACTCACCACCTCCAAAGTTTCCATTGCCATTGTTGTAATTGTCATTATAGCCGCCGCTGCTGTTGCCGCCACCACCACTACTACTACCATAACCGCCACCCTGGTTGCCATAACCATGTCCTCCTCCGCCGCCGCCACCACCACCATATCCACGGTTTCCACCATAGTTACCAGGGCTGCCACCATAATTACCTGGAGAAAGCAACAGGAATAAGTTAGTTTAACATCAACAAATCAAAACATTTTACTAAACCGTACTTTCGAAGAACCAAGAAACCACTACATACCATCTCCGCCACCAAAGCCGTTGTTGTAGCAGTCGCCTCCATAACCGCTGCCGCCACCACCACCTCTGCCTCCTGAAAAGGGTTGTGAAAATTGCTTTAAAAGTCAACACGAAAACTTAAATACACCATTCGAAACACTTCAACGTTCATTTTGGCACGTACCTCTTCCAAAATAGCTATCGCGGTTGCCACTGCCACCGCCGCCTCCGAAGTCATTGTTGTAGCCGCCATTGTTGCCATATCTGTTGAAGTTTCCACCTCCTCCACCACCACGGCCTATAGATTTCATTTTAAGAGATCCATTTAATACACCCAAGTACATTAAAACAGGGGGGGGGGAAAATAAACACCTTGAACACCAAAATACCTCTCATGTTCATGCCAGTGTTTTGCATCTCTTGTTTAGACAGAGCTTTTCTGACTTCACAGTTGTGCCCATTCACAGTGTGGTATTTTTGAACTAAGGAGAGGGAAGATATCGATGTTATCATTTAGAATAAAAAAAGACCAACAATATTAAGACTTAAACTACACTTGAACAGAAGCACTTACTGACGATACGATCAACGGCGTCATGGTCATCGAACGTAACAAAGGCAAAGCCTCTTTTGTTTCCGGTCTTGTGGTCAACCATTATCTCAATGGCCTCAATTTTGCCAAACGGTATGAAGTAATCACGAAGATGGTCCTCCTCAGTGTCATCTTTAATGCCACCCACAAAGATCTTCTTCACAGTTGTGTGAGCAAATGGCTTGTTGGAGTCCTAAAACCGATATGCAATGAGGCATTTGCATTCATACACATCTTTAGAAGTGGTTACATTACAAAGGCTTGGGGTGTTAAAACGCACCTCTCGAGACACGGCTCGTTTGGGCTCCACGAGCCTACCATCGACCTTGTGGGGCCGTGCATCCATAGAGGCATCGACTTCGAACACGTTGGAATAAGTGACAAACCCAAAGCCCCTGGAGCGTTTGGTGTTTGGATCTTTCATCACCTACAACAGCACATAAACAAGCTTTATTAAGGGTTAAAGCACCTATTGGTCATCACCATACCCTTAAACCACAATAATTGGTGTTAGATTATGCAAAGATACGATCCATATTGTATATCGCTGCAGAGAAGCAAGATAGAAGGAACTTACCACACAATCCGTTAAGGTGCCCCATTGTTCAAAATGCGCCCGCAAACTATCGTCTGTGGTTTCAAAGCTGAGCCCTCCAATGAAGAGCTTCCGCAGCTGCTCTGGCTCACGTGGTTGGCCCTGCAAAGAACACATAATAACTTACACACTACGCACTCTGTTTCAGTGTTATTATTCTGCAGCAAATATTAAACTAACAATTTATTCATGCACAAAGCGTCATTAATCCTTGAGGTAACAGACTCCATTTGGTGGGAGGTGATCGAAAAACCTCCGCCATGTTGGTGCCGCACAACACGGCATATCAATAAACAGTACCTTTGTGTCAGTAAAGCAATATAGATTCAAAATTGACGTAAACCATCACAGATATGGCCGGTGAAGAATTAAAACAAAGAAACTACGATTTTCGAGAACACGACCTTCAATGCAAACACGCGGCCTATGTATAGTATAAGAGTTAAAATGGCGGCCGAATACGCTATTTGCATTAACAAAAGAGCCACGAATGAGATCCGCGTTAAATCGCTCCGAACATGAAAACTACATTGCTTAAACCGTTTCTCACAAAAGCAAAACTAGCTGCATTGTTAAAGCCAACCTACCTCTTTGGACATCCTACCGACTATTTCTGCCCGTGCTGCGCCACACGCTTCCCGATGAGACGAGCACTGAGAACTGGGGAGATACCATAAATAGCTTGGGCAGATACAGTCCCCTCCCACTGCAGACGATGATTGGTTTACGCTTCCCGCTAGCGTGTTTGTTTTGCGTTTTGAAGATACCTGATTGGCTGAGACTCAAGTCAATCCCTGGAACAGAGGTTAGTGCGTTTACAAATCTTTCTTTCTCATACGTTTAAAAAAACAAAACGCTTTTTTTGTTGTTGTTGAAAAAACTATTAAAAAACGTATTAAAATATATGAGGGGATTGATAATTTACAAGTTATATTTTATTCACACAGCTTCCATATAACTTCCATCCCTTGTTCAAAGGCACTCATTCGTCTTATATGGAAATATGTGTTTTAAAAAAAAAGGTGTGATTAAATATGGATTTTTTTTTTTAAATACCAGAAACATTCAGCAAAGTCTGTGGTTTTAGTTGCCGTGTGACGCGTGCGCATCCCATTGTTTGCGTGAGGCCATTTTTGGCGCGAGAGCGGTTCGCTCAGGCGCACGCTGATTGGCTGGACGCGCCACTGGACGGATGCATGCGCGAAAGGCAGAAACTCCTGTGTGCAGGGAAAAAGCCGCGGCCGCCTCAGCCTCATTATCCAACACGAATAAGAAAACATCGATAATATCTCAGTAAGTATACAATAGTTATCCAAATTAGCGTCAGGATATACAATTGTATGTTTTCCTTGTGTTGGAAATGATTTAATCCGTCAGTGTGTGTTACGCTTTAACCTGATAGGTTCAGGTGAAATCTGTTCTGCTCGGCCCGCGCTGTTGCTAAGCAAAGGCTCACTAGAGAGCACGACGATAATATTCAAATAAAGGCGAAAAAGCACACGGATGCTTTGCTTGTAGCGGTTAGATGCAGAGAACCGAAGAAAGAAGTGGAGCGTGTAAGCTAATTGAGCTATATTAGCCTGGTATCATGCGGCTGGGTATCGGTGAGCCTTGTTTATTGTTTTTGCAGGCATTGGCTAAGTTAGTTGAGCTTGCGTTCTACACAAACACAACACCGGCAAACGCATGAAATTATGCTCCCATTGTATTGCTCTCTCTCTCTCTCACTCTCTCTCTCTATCTCTCTCTCTACCTCTCTCTCTCTCTCTCTCTCAGTGTTTTGGTACTGTTGCTATTTCGAAATGTGCTTCTAGCGAGGCAAACAGCAATCAATGGGACTTCTGTTGCTACATGTTAGCAGTGCAGCTAGCACTACATTTAAATCTGTTTACGATGTGAATTATGTTTCGTATTTATGAATAAATGCATTGGGAATTAGGTCGCATATGCCATGCAACGTGAGACTATGGAAACGTGAGAGTCGTGCAGGGCTGTTCAATGTTTTCACATTGTTTGGCCTTGCTCGCTAAAATCCTTCAAGACAGTAAGATAAGAACACATGGCTGGTTTATCGCATTTCTAGTGCAAGGTTGATTAAATATGTATCTTAGTAAATGAATATAGGAATCGCATCCCAATATAACTGCTTGATTTTAATGTAATGTATACAGACTGCATGCATTGTTATTCCTTTAGCTTTGATAACAGTATGCGCGCAATGTTTACTAACAAACCATTTTTAAAAGTTTGTTTATTTTGCTATTATTATTATTATGCATATAGGCTTGAAAATCATTTTACAGCTCCTCAAATCAAAGGCATGCTGGTCTTTAGTGTGTCCATTTCTAAGAGTCCTCTACAATTATTTATTAGAGCGTTGAATGCGTTTCTCCTTATGCATGTTTATTGATATACATTTTGGTTATGTGTAAGTGCAGTAATGTTTAAGTGAGTTGTATTTGTTTAGGGGAGCTCTGAATGCTGTAATCGACGAATCATCTCTGCACTTTAAAAGGTCACGTCCTCCAATAGAATACTGTAGGTGAGTGTCTAAAAATAAATATTGATTTTTAAGGTAAGAAAGGTTTAGCCTTAAGTCCTGAGATTTAGCTCATACTGTCCAGCTTTTGTTGTTATGTTAAGAGTAACTTCAGTTCAGGATATGGTTATTTTAGCTGGAAATAGAATTTTCACAATGTAGACAACAGTCCATATTAATGCCATACAATATACCTAGACCGGTGAAATTTCATGATATACAGTGCCACAGCAGAAACTACTGCTAGCTAATTTCTTAAGTAAACATTGTACTTTGTCTTCAGGCAATTATTAAAGTAAACAGTGAGTAATTTAAATTTAATTAAAGAGACAAATTACAAGACAATAGAAGTAAACTCCTTTTCTACATTCTTAACAGCACTATCATCATATATCACTAGGAGAAGTTAGAGAATGTAAAATAAAACTCTAGCATAGACTTTGCTGTATGAATTAGAGGTAGGAAATTAACACTTTCTCAAGTTATTATTATCAGTAGTATTGGTTGATTAATATTAATTACATAACTGACAGCAATAGATTTATTAGACGTTTACACTGCAAGACCTAATGCACAGATCTATTTTGACATCAGATGTTTGTTTATATTTAAGTTATATTTGAAATGAATATGCATCTGAACAGTCAAATACACTCCTTTTTGTATTTTTGTATGGTGAAGGACTGCTCTATTTCTAACTTTAATAGCACTTTTTTTTTTCAGTGGGAACACTTTCCTCCCCGGACCAGGGAGCCACACAGGTCACACTTGCTCATAGGAAAGACATTCAGAATAAGCCATGGCAAAGAAGAACCAGAACCGTGAAGATGATGAGGCTGCTTCCTCAGATGAGGAAGAGTATGTAGTGGAGAAGGTCATGGACAGGCGAGTTGTGAAGGGCCGTGTGGAATATTTCCTGAAGTGGAAAGGCTTTTCAGAGTAAGTCTTCATTGTACTTCATAATAAGAAGTAGTATAGACTGTTTCATCTCAAGAAGAGATGTGTTACTGCATGAAAAGTCTCAAAATGCATGACTATGGAAAAACATCAGTAGTTTTTACATTGGGATTAGTGGACAAGTCTAATAAAAAATAAAATAAAACTAGTTTGAAGAACACTCATAGTTTTGTCATAGTATGTAAACTTCCTAAAGGTGTATCTATGATATGAGGAAATCCAGTGGCTTTAGGTTATCATGCATGAATCATGCATTGTTTTGCAGCAAACACAACACATGGGAACCAGAGAAGAACCTGGACTGTCCAGAGCTTATCTCGGAGTTCATGAAGACCTATAAAAAGGGAAGCAGCGGAAGCACACCCAGCAGCAAGCCCTCCAGCACAGGCTCTTCTTTGGCCCGTCCCAAAGACAGTAGCAGCAGCAGCAGCAAGAGGAAAAACTCAGAGGAAGAGAACGGGAGCGGCAGCAAACCCAAAAAGAAAAAGGAGGTAAGAGCTTAACGAAAAAGGGTTTAAGAGCCCCCACTTAAACTTCATTAAAATGTAATTACCATGCAATATCCATGCTGATATTGCAAGTACATCCAGAGGGTTGAAATTCTCTCTAAAATATGTTTCTTACCTCATTACTTGCTTTAAGGAATAGTTCCACCAAAAATGAAAATTTGCTGAAAATGTACTCACCCTCAGGCCATCCAAGATGTAGATGAGTTTGTTTCTTCATCAGAGCAGATTTGGAGAGATTTAGCATTACATCACTTGCTCACCAATGGATCCTCTGCAGAGGATGGGTGCCATCAGAATTATTTTGCGTTATGGATTCGTATTTTGGACAGAAGCAAAGGTTTACAGTTAAGTTCCTTTATGATGGATTGGTTTGTTATAAACAACGATTTTTGATTGTCGTCTTTGTTCTTTCTAGGATGAGATCCTTGTAGCGAGAGGTTTTGAGCGAGGCCTGGAGCCTGAGAAGATTATTGGGGCAACAGACTCCTGTGGAGACCTTATGTTCCTTATGAAGTGGTGAGTAAAACAGCTCTTTACATATCGGGAGTAAAATGTATTCAATTTATTTGAATGAATCTCTCATTAGAAACACATCTGAACCAAAGCCACAAGTCTGACCATATTCTAGTTAAAATAATAGTGGACGTTGAATTTTAATTTAAATCCCATCACAAGTGGTCACAGGAGATGCACGTTGATACCAGGAGTAATCAGGGAAGTGTCTCAACTGACCAATTGTGATTGGATCACCCGAGACGGGTGTTACGACAAAAGTGTCAATGGCCACATTTACACCTGGCATTATGTTTGAAATTATGCAAACTGATCCATTCTTGTTTCTTTGTGTCAACTTTGCTCACATCCACACTCCTGCCCTGTGTGAGACTGTACAACCATTATTCTTTTGTCACCATTCTATACCTATTTACACCTGTACATTTGAACCCTTCATTGTAGTCACCACTCTGCATTTATTTGTTTTTGTCTGTTTTACAGTTTCTGTATTTCTCATCTTGTGTTATTTACATAAAAATATAATTGCAGTTCCTGACTGGTACAGGGTATGTTTAGCTTGGCATACATAAAAATGTGCACTTTGACAGACAGACTATGGAAATTACAAACCATAAACATGTTCCTTTTATGATTCTTTTCATGTTTGTATTTACTTCTTAGAATGTGGCATAAAATGCATTGTTTATTTCAGGTGCAGCCTTTTGTATTGTATAGCATGTTTAGCACTATAAACCACATAATCCTAATTGTCTTTTGCCTAAATGTTCCATTGGTCAAACGTTACTAGTTTTACAGTGGCATAATACAATAAAATAAACCATAATTAATCAGCATAGCTACATTAAAAAAAAAAAACGTTCAGGGTTCACAGATTTGACAAATTTAGACCGTACTATTGCGGAAACGTTTTCTAATATAAAGCTGTAATCAAATATGCATAGCTCCTTAGGGTTGAATATATTTTTCAGGGTTTTCATTGGTCCTTAATCTTAGGCTGCGTTTACACTTGGCATTAACATGCGACCTGTATCCGGATGTTGTCCACATACACATTGAAAAGACAAGTGTAAACGCGCTTCTGATCGGAATGGTGTCCGATCAGCGTATCCTGGTCCAGAGGTAGTCGAGGACGCATTGTGATCGGATCTCAGTGTAATGTAAATGCAATCCAGCCATCGTGTCTGCATTCGCAGGTCGACATCATGCAAAACGCCGCCCCCTCTCTCCCGATCTGTCGGAAGAATAGAGCGCTAGTGAGACTCGTACATTTATTTTGATTTGTAAAATGTCCCACCACCTTCAGGCCGACTTTGCACCGCAGACTTATTTAAATGTTGCGCGGGACATACAGATCCAATCGGTTATCCAGATCGAGAAGTCAGCTGATGTTGCCAGGTGTAAACGCGCCGTGTCCTGATTGACTGATGATCTGATCTGCTTGATCAGATCACGGTGATCGCATGTTAATGCCAAGTGTAAACGCAGCCGTAGTCTTAAATTTAGTTTGATCAAATTTAAGGCCATAACTGGCATAACAAAAGTATTGATTATCATATTTAGAGGTTTTAAATTTGCGGACAGATAAACAGGGGTGACTATACGGCCTAATGTGATTGTTAAACTTCATAAGGCTGTGACTTAAATGCGATTGCTGCACATTCAGAGTCAAAACTCAGAGCCGTTAGTATTGCTACAGGCTGGCAGTTTCAGAGCAGTTTGCGATCAATGAATACCACACATTTTATACTAAGCCAACACTTATACGGTTGATGAATTATGACTGTATGGTTACATTATTGTATTAGCAAGGTATAATTAATCTCTATGTATTGATACATTAGTGCATAAACTTCAATAACATTTCTATACATTTGTATTGCCCCAGTCTGTTTAATTGAGTAAAATAGTCCAAGTTACATGATTTATTTTGAAATTGTAAATGTTTCTTCTGTATGGACTTACAGACTTCATTTTATTTGTGCAGGTCTTAAAATGTGTTAAGTATTAAATCTGATTTTAAAAACTGATGTTATGACGTGATTGTATGCAATAAATGTAAACAAAGTCAATGCCTGATGTTGGATCAGTTTGAACTGCTGTAGTATCTGGAGGTCAGCACAATCATGATGTCTTTTAGACATCTGTTTAATTCTGTTTAAGCTTTAAGAATCTTTAACTAACAAATTAAGGGCATTTGAGGATTTTAATGTCACACAGTTTCAATTAGCACTGAAGCTAATGCTGATGTATAACACTGCAATTGTCCACTTAATGCAAATTTGTCTTTGCTTTGTTGCTGATGTCACACCACAGGAAGGACTCTGATGAGGCAGACCTTGTGCTTGCAAAGGAAGCCAATCACAAGTGCCCACAGATCGTCATTGCCTTCTACGAGGAGCGTCTGACCTGGCATGAAGACGGCGACAAGAAGGAAAAGAGCGTCACAGCGGTTTAAAGGGCAGATGGGGGGAGGAAAGACGCTGAGTCCTCCAAACCTTGTGCCCTTTGTCACACTGGTGACACTCTCATAGCCAACTTTTAACGGACCATTTAGTAAAAATAAAACGGCCAGCAAGTAATGGAGGTTACTTCCCACCATGACAACCTCCATCCACCCTTCATGAAAAAGCATCTCTCACCAGACAACCCGAAAGACCATGGCGAACGGCGGCTGCAGCAGAGCGGTGGAATGTGATCTCTCTTCTCTTACTCTCTCTGGTCTTCCTTCTATTTTGTCATAATTTGTGTATTTGTGCCCCTACAACTATGTTCTTATGGTGTGTTGTGTTCTAGTGTAGACGTGAAACAATGGAAACCCGTACATGTCAAACTTTTAACTTTCATTCTCACAGTTGATTTGGTAGTGTTGCTGGAAATGACTGAAAATATCAGTTGTGTGTTCGTTTAACATCTAAAACGCTGGATAAAGACGTGACGGCGTTGGGTTTTATTTCACAAGCTGATGTCACCTTCTCTACCGATTTCTGCTTTGTTTTTGTTTTTTTCAACCAGGTAGAATGAATTTTGCTTTACCACCATTTTAACTTCAATAATGACCCATGTGGGCCGAAATCCTGTGATTTTAGTTTTTTTGGTTTCTGATTGTCAGTAAAGCCACATAAAGAAACTACACCTTATCGCTTTCCCCATATTGAATTTAGAACATTAACATCCATTTTTTCCCCGCGTTCTCGCTCTAATGTCTTTGTAAAACTCCCCTACTTTAAGAATTGGCCCATTTTTACCACTCTTACCTTTGAACTTAACATTGTTGCTTGCAGGAGGGCAGACAATCGTCATCATGTAAGTGTGAAATGGGACATTTTTATCTGTTTCTGCACACTTTTTCCATGATGCTTCATATGTTTAACTGATATGCTCCCTCTTGTGGCTGATCTGGTGAACATTCCCTGTTTGACCTCATGAACTCAGAGCTGTTCTCATTCACGTGGTAGTTTAATCATATGTCTGGTTCTTACTACTTTTTTAACCTAGAGTTGACTCAATAAAATGGTGTTAATCAAGGTTACATGCCTATACTAGAGTTTTGTGCTCTGTAGTGCTTTTTGTGCGCTTTGCAAAGCCACTGAACAAAAGCTACTCCTTCGAGATCATTTACAACAGGAAAAGAGCTTGTTTTAATTGAAATGTATGGGCGCATTCCGCTGACAGCCGTAGAATAGTGAGATAAGTTTAGTTTGAGCTGTTTGTAATGTGAGGGAAAGTTTTTAAACGGGGTTGAACATTGTGTAGTTAAATTTTTCTTAATTTTTGGTATGGTTTTTGTTATATTACAAAAGGACAATCCCTTTCATGATCATTTATACACATGACTAGCAGTTGTTTTTAAAATGTGTAACAATAGTTGTATTTTGCTATGTTAAGTGCATAGCCTTTTTTAATATCCTGTACCATATTGTAGTAAATCTAGTTTTCAACACTAACAGTTGAAGATTTCTGGAAACCCTAAACCTTGGCTTTCTGACTCAAGTCAAACAAAATAAATTTCATTGTAGTGCTGAGATTATGAAGTTTCACTATATGCAATGTTTGTGAAAAAACACAATTTCAAAACATTTATTTGAACAAATCAGATATGCACCTTTTCATTTAGTGCAGTGTTAAGTTTAACCTGAAAAGCAGTGCTGATGTGTACCAGCAGATGTCATAATGGAGCAAGTCTTGTCTGCTTTGTTTCTACTTACCAAAAAATGTACACCATAAGTTGCATAGGGGTTCTGAATACAGTAAAAAAAAAAAATTAGGGATTCCTGGGTGTATTTGTACGTTTCATTCTTATTTAAAGTAAACTATTTGGCCTATAGATGCATTATATTCATTGATATTTGAGCACTGATATTGCACAACTTATTTCTCTTGATGCAGGTTAATTTGACTCGTTTCATGCAATTTCCCATGCAGAACATTTGTATGAGTGCCATACATTGTTTCCATAGTCCACTCATTCTCAATTTCACAGATATTCAATATCGCAGTCATATCTAACGGATTACGACAATAGCCTAGCCCTGCAGATTTGCTTTTGCCTCATTATATAGACTTCCAGTTCACTGTTTTCCATTTGTATCGTGTTTCTGAGACATTTGGCCTATTGTGAATGTTGCTTGTAGCCCCTTCATGGCCTCAGCTCTGCACAGTCCAGAGTCGCAGTCCAGGTGGCGTCTGAGCCGTAACCCCTCCCTGTAATACTGTTTTCTCTACTACCTCAGTGGCAGTGGAATTTTCCAAAGGGGGAAGCGGTTCAGCTCTGAAGTGGAATGCAGAGGTCACTAGTAAATTTTCAGCCCCGGGGAGCAGAAGTCTCAGCAGATAGCTGAGAGGCTGCATTTATGCTTTATGGAACGCTGGAGAGCTGTCACACTCGCTCTGCTCCACCAGGACTCGAGGAATGTAGATGGAGAATAGAGCATGTGAAGTCACATTTGAAAACGCGAGCAAAATGGCTGTTGAAATGAATTAGGATTAGTGTGTTAAATGAATAGTTTGGCCAAAACCTTCCTAAATGAAAGATTCTTTATAGGCATCAATAATTCCATGAAGAACCTTTAACATCCATATAAAAGTGGGATTTTGCAGTGATGCCATAGAAGAACAATTTTTGGTTCCCCAAAGAACCTTTCAGTGATCAGTTCTTAAAAGAACCATTATATTCTTAGTGTGAAGAAAATGTTATTATTCTTAAGAAGCTTTTTCCACTCTAGAACCTTTTGTCCAATGGAAGGATTTCATAGATGTTTAAGGTTCTTCATGGAAACCACTAAAACACAACCTATTTTTAAGGCATGGAACCTTTCCATTGCACAAAAGGTTCTTTAAAGTGGAGAAATGATCTTCAGATTATTAAAATGTCCTTCACACTAAGAAAACAACAGATTCTTTTTTTGGCAATAATGGTTCTGTGTAGAACCTTTAATGTCCGTAGAACCTTTCTAATCCACAAAAAGTTCTTTAGAGTATTAGAATGTCCTTTACACTAAGAAAAAGTGGTCCTTTTAAGAACTGTTCACTGAAAATTTCTATGGGGAACCAAAAAAGGTGGTTCTATATTAAAACTGATAGTTCTTTATTGGCATGAAGAACCATTCATGGATCCTTTCCAATGCACAAAAGGTTCTTTAGATTTTTAAAATGTTCTTATACACACACACGTGCACACACAAAATTGTCCTTTTTAAATGGTTATGGCATTGCTGTGAAAAAAACCTTTTAGAACTAAAACCTTGGTTTTGTAAGGGGTTTGGCTTTCTTTCTGTATTTATTTCTTCAAAATAACTTTTTGTTTCACCAAAGAAAGTCATACAAGTTTGGAATGACGCAAGGGTGTGTAAATGATCACAGAATTTGAACTTTTGGACAAACTACTTGTAATCACCATGGTGAAACCCACAATGTTGAGCTATGAGAAGAACTTTGGGGTTTGCCTTTCCTGAGCGATGTTTTTACCAATAAGCAAAGAGTGCACGCTTTGAATATGTTTGCTGAGGCAAAAAAAAAGTAATCGAGCGGCGAATAGAGTCTGTGTGCATGATTTCTGGGATGCATGTGGTCCGATGGGTTTTTGCTGCGCATAAGCTCTAATAGATGGCTGTCAAAGGGACCACTGAACAGCTGTGGTCGAGGGCTGGAGTTTGGGAGGGGAAGACTGCAGCAGTGTGTTCGATCCACACTGCAGCACCGTCCAAACCGCCGGAACGCACACACAAAGTGCACTGGAGCGCCGTCGCTTCCTTATCGGCGTCCTGTAGGCCTCATAAGCGCGATATGCGACGGTTTCCGAATCCCCTTCCGAACCTAAAAAGCCTAAACGCACACGCAAGCGCGATTACACCATGATTCTGCTGAATTTTAGTGCGCGATTATGTGCGCCGTCATTAAGAACGCAAGGTCACGTCGTTAGCCGTGACCTTTGGAGACCCTTATCGGCCCTCTATTGGGCTGTTGTTCGAATCGTGATGCGTAATGCCGCAGCGATGCTCTTTGCGTTTAATGTGCAGCAAAGCATCGAGAAACAAAGCCCAGCCTCTCCTAGAAGCCCCCACCTTGCAGCGAGCAGTCTAGCGTTACTCCAGTCCTCCTCCACCCCCATCTCTTCTCCTAGCCGGGGGAGTGAGAGAATTATGGCCGCCATAAAAAGCAGATAATGCATTGTTAACTAATTCTGTCTGCTCAGAGCTGATGTATCCACTGCTCTAAATCTCAATGCCTCCAATAAAATGCAAATGCTAATGCTCGCCCTCCACCAGCTGATATCATTTTTAACAGGCCGGAGGTAAAAGCTGAGATAGGGTGGGGCAGGGGCCGACAGACAGTGCGAGCTTTGCTATCCGGAGATGCTCGGCGGGAGGAAGAAGATGCAGCGTGGCGAGAAAGCCTATTAGAGCTGCGTTTAGTAGCAAAGCTCTCTATGAACGGCTCATTCTGGTGCTGGAGCTTTTGGAGGCAGGGAGCTGAATGAGCGCAGAGTAAATGGCAGTGTGGATTGCTCTATGAACTGATTCATGGGCTTTTTGAAATTAGCTTTGAGCAAATCATTACATTACTTTGTATGCATTATTTACAGCGCGCTGCACGACGAGTTTCGTTGTTGAAATATTACATCCCTTAAGGACATTCTAATTATAAAAATCTGGGCATCTAAATCATAAATATTAATTTTAATACTTTCATTAAGATTTGTGGTACATTTGGGTATGATCGGCTTGTGACCAGTGTTTAATGTTATAAATTGCATTTATTATATATACATATAAATATATTTATATTAAGTATATTATAAATATATAATAAAATATATTATATTGTGAAAATTATTATTACTATATTCGCATTAATTATGTAATATATTTAATGATCCTGATGTAATTGACATTTGTGTCGGTTAGATTATATATATTATTATATATAGATATATTATAATATAATATATTATCTATATAAGCATCAACACATACCACATACACAACATATATTTATTTTATATTATGTATGGTATATCATTATTTATATAATAATATAAATTAATTCTCTAAGATATTATTGTGAAATAGTTAGACAGTTAATATAGTTGTATTAGATATTTAGTATATCATATATATAGTAATATATTGTAGATATTATACAATTTAAAAACTATTTTAATATATGTATTTCACATTTGTTCGTTATAAGAATCTCATGTGTTTTCCTCTTGTTCTGGTCTGCAATAACAGGAATACACCACTTCTTCTTGTAGGCTATAGTTTCCTGTGTCACTCTGTAACCTACTGGGACTTCTAAATATTGATTCAGACCTATACTTCAATTACAAAATGGCAGTTTTCTGTCATTTCTTAATGATGGCTGATTTGTGTCCCTTCCACACGTGCAGTGTTCTGTAATTAGACTGTAAATTCATTTTCACAGGGGGACGTTAAAAATGAGAGAGAAAGACTGAAAGAGATAATATCACATAATGTCAAGCCTTTATTAGGCGAAAATGTTTATTTCAAGCCTTTAAACTACATGGAATTATTCTTACACCAGAATTACACCGGCCCTGCAATTACACATCTGCATTTATATATTTATTTCTATGATTTATAACGCCCATCTTTAAATGTGTTGCGGCTGACCTCCTCTAGCATAAAAATTGACCACACTGCTGATAGAGCCTCATCATAGTAGGCCAAATTCACTTCTAAATGTAGGCTTCAATTGCTTTTCGTTTAGTAGTATTGCCCTGGTTTTCTCTGATGACTGTTATTTAATGCTTACATAGGCCTAAACTGATAACAGTGCAATTGGAACTAACTGCACAGTTAATCTCAGTAACCGTCTCACTTCTGCTCTGAAATTACACGCTTGTGTGTATTCACCGTGTTGGAGGGAAGCAATTAAACACCTCTGAGTTGGCACAAGGCTATCAGAATCGATTCTGAGCATGCAGATCAGTATAACTACACAAGTTACTACCACAATTCGTCACCGTTTTGATTTTTACCAAATATTTTGGGTAACCCTTTTCTTTGTAGCCTTTATGATGCATTCATAATGTACGTTATGATGCATGTGTTTTCATCAATAATTGTAAAGTACGTTATAATGATCGCAGATATACTGTATAAAACTGTAACAATGAATGGAAAAATATTAACATGTATTAGAAATGTTGTTATAATTATTCACAAGATCATACAAAACATTATAAGGTGCACTACTAGCCATAAATAATGCATTAAAATAATATACAGTTTTAGATTTTAATTATTAATGAAAAATATAGATATAATATCTATATATATACTATATATAGTTAAAATAACATTTCTAAATGCAGCGTATTTATATAAAATATTAATAAAAGTCTATATCAAAGTAATATTGTTTTCATATTTGCATATTCCTCTATTATATCTGAAATTGGTTGTTTGTTGTGTGGTTTAAAGCACTATACTCTCTAAAGCTGTAACGATGAATAGATAATGTATTATAATGTGGTTATAATTAGTCACATGTTCATAGAATGCATTATAAGGTGCATTATGATGCATTAAAGCACTTTTATAATGCATTATATAGTAAAGTGCTACCGTCTTTTTTATATATTTAATTTTGATAATGTTGATTTCTTAGATGACAGTCACATCCATCCATGTTTTCTTCACTCGAGCTTTAAGGTCAGCCAAAAGTGCCCACCTGCTGGCCTCTCCTTCATCCCATCATGCCCCAGGGCTAGGAAGCTCACTTTGCATTACTTGGGGTTGTTTTTAGTCAGCATGTGTCCTCAAATTTATGATGGCGACTTATCGGCGCCTATTTTGCTTTAAAAGTCTTCTTGAGTTTCCTGGCTGAGCTGGATGTGGAGAGTGCTAATCCACTCACATTCAGGACAGACACGTTCAGACGCTGGCCCGCAGCCACTCATTTGAACTGACAGTTCCTCGCTGACTGCGGTACAGGCAGCGTGACATGGCACAATGGAGCCTCTAGAGTTACGGCATCCCCGGAGGACCCTGTGTTATCTGGCAGCGACTGAAAACAGAGGGCTCTGTGATCCAGCAGCTAGAATGGCCCAGCCATGTGCAGGACGGCCCAGCTGGTGTACTAAAGGGCTGCGGGCACATCTGCCCGATGGAAACACCGGCCCATCACATGCATCTCAATCGTAAAATGTCAGAGAATGACTAATAGGGCGTTCAGGAAAGAACTGATCTTTGAGACAGGGATTCCTCTATTGAATCTCTGTGAAATCCCCAGGCTTTCAGGACAGGCATGCTATGCAACTCAAAATAATTTCATAAACAACCCGATCTGGTTTAACGCATAAATCTGATGGAGGAATTTGGAGATCAAATTATATAAAAAAGTAAATTATCCAATTTGGCCTTAGAATAGTGCCATTGAAATGAATTCAATGAATAGCACATGGTTTAATCTTCATATTATAAATATATAAATACACACACTACCATTCGAAAGGCAGGGGTCAGTGGCATTTTTCTGTAAAGAAATTAATACTTTTATTTAGCAAGGGCGCTTTAGTTGAGGTGATGGTAAAGATGTATAATGTTACAAAAGTAACACTTAAGGAGTAATGATGCTGATGAACATTCAGCTTTGCATCACTGGAATAAATTACAGTTTAAAATATATAATAAAGTAGAAAACAGGTATTTTACATTGTAATAACATTTCACTGTATTACAATTTTTTTAAATGTATTTTTGGTCAAATAAATGCAACCATGATAAGAGACAAAAATATTTTACTAAATCTTACTGACCCCAAATCGGTATTGTGTTGTAGGTGTTGAAACATTCATGATTTTCAAGAACATATAAAGGATAGGGGTGTAAATTGTATTATTTTGTGGAACATCTAAATAGATAAAAGACGAGCTAATTAAAAGGACATATTTTTAAAACTGCGTATTGTAAATCTTTAAAAAAATGTATTATAAAAATATATATAATTTAAATTTCATATATATATATTAGGGCTGTCAAACGATTAATCGCGATAATGCATCCAAAATAAGTTTTTGTTTACATAATATATATGTGTGTACTGTGCTATATTTATTATGTATATATAAATACAAAAACACACATTTGAAAATATTTATATGTATTTACATGTATATATTTATATTCATACTTTATATTATATATAAATATATTTATTATATAAACATAACATATTTTTCTTAATTATATACATGCATGTGTGTGTATTTAGATATACATAATAAAAATACACAGCACACACACACATATATTAAACAGAAACTTTTATTTTGGATGCAATTAATCACGATTAATCGTTTGACATCACTAATATATATATATATATCATATGTATATAAATTTTTTTCTATTGTATTTTTTTAATAAATTCTGGAAGAATATATTTTAGTAGATAAAAGTGGAATGCAAATATGCACTCAGCTGTATATAGTGTACTATTTAAAAATAGTAAGACCTTCCCAGAAAGCTATTTCCCATTTGTTCTGCAATACAACCAGAACGGCCTTGCAGAAATCCAGGAATTATGAGAGGATTGAGCAAATGGCCTCTCCAGCAGACGGGCTCTTCCTCTCTCTCGCCCTCTCTTTCCTCAAATCACACTCCCGTCCTGCCTGTCTTGACAACGAGAGCTTTTCCACGAAGGATTTATCTTCCACAAAGGTTTCTGTTTGTTTGTTGGGAGCAGATGTGTTGCATTGCTGGTTCTCCGAAGTGTTATGAACCACTTCAGCATGCTGCATTTGATTAGCAATCCTTAGAAGACCGTGAGTGAAAACGGTGCATAAAAATTTGTGTTGCACGTTTCCACTCCTAACCTCTGGAGTTCAGCTTGTCCACACCTGGTTTCCTTTAGCCTTCTATAGAGAGACTCCCATCATATGGAGAGGGAACAGGGTCCAAATGTTTAACAAACACGTGGAGAAAGAAACACAATCTGTTCCTCTGATGATACTGACTGTAACGCTGACGTTTAGCTTCTCACGGAAAGGAAAATATCTTTGTTAAAGAGCCATGGTCGACTGCAAAATGCATTTAGTGGGTATGACTAATATTGGCCGAGTCTCATCACAAACAATTCAAAATGATTTTAGGAACCCCAAAAGATGCTTTTAAATGGGATGGCGAACTATGTGAAAATGCATGGCAGATGTGTTACCTTGGCAACAGCAAGGTCACCAGAAGCTTTCCTTTACGGGGAACAGAAAAGACATTTCCTGTGTGTGCTGCCCGGTGGAGAGAGATGAAGGGGGCTGGAGGGGTGGCACTGCTGGGGTCACTTACTGCCCTGCTGGAGCCTCCGCCGGCCGCAGGACAACTGCTTCTGAAACCTCCTGCTGTTTGGGGTTCCTCATCATAAATCCAGGTGGAGGGATCCTTTGAGTCCGCGGGCACTGCAGGGGGCCAGAGGCCTTACGTTCAGGGACATGAAGATTTGGTCTTTGCGAGAAAATGCATAACTGAAAATATCACACTGAAAATCTGCACTGAAAATGTATTTATTATTTAAAAAAGAAACTTGAATGAGGGTTTTGTAAGACTATTTTGATTTCAAACAGAATACTTTTGTAAATGTTGTCCTCCAAAGTATAGATTTTATCCAAAAGGTTAA
Organism: Sinocyclocheilus anophthalmus; assembly: GCA_018155175.1. Taxonomy (NCBI): domain Eukaryota; kingdom Metazoa; phylum Chordata; class Actinopteri; order Cypriniformes; family Cyprinidae; genus Sinocyclocheilus; species Sinocyclocheilus anophthalmus. Next base: position 41,466 of record JADLZN010001578.1, on the reverse strand, counting down.
ACTGCATCAAGGCTATTTTCACAAATGTTTTAAATATTATAAGTTCATACAGAGCATAATAGGCCAACTCGTCTCCAAGACTTAATTGTATGTCTTTATAGAAACTGACTTTCAGAAATAAATTCCCCCTGAAAAAATGATTAAAGGTGTAACAATAAACTCATGAATTGGTTACACGATATTACTGATCTCATGATATGATACACTCAAGTTTTTTTTTAATTATCACTTAAAACCAGTTCACAAAAAATATCATGAGTACTGGCCGACACCAAAATAGAAATATTTATTCTTCTTAGCTAAAAATACAGAATTATGTTAGATGCACATGCTTAACTTCGGTCCATGATACATATTTTATTGTTTATTTATTATTAATAATTGATAAACATAAAAGCTCAAACGTGTGACCTTCTGTGTTTATCATATTTGTTGCGCCATTTACCTGATGGTAATCTAACTAACTGTCATTTTGTGCAAACTACACGCATTCATTTATCTAATACTATTACGACTATTTTCGATGGACTCGTTCAAATAAACGATTCAATGACTCATTTAAAACACACCTACTGGCGTAAAAATGCAATCCCCCAGAAAGAGTCACTGAGCGAAGCAGCGTACGAAGAAATGGATTCTTTTTGTATCGATCAGATTCAGATCGGTCATGTGACTCAACATGGTGCCATCAAGAGGAATAATCTCACATAAACAGCTTTGATCTTCAGTCTTGTGAGTGTGTATCATTTTTAACATATGTTTAAGCGTGATGTATTGTGGGGAACTTAGTGCACTGTTTTTAATTATATAAACGCGATTGCGTTAGATGGAAACCAACTCTGAAAACCAAGTGGAATAAATTATGCTAAATTATACTAAATAAAGGTAATTTCTAGTGCATATATGAAATAAGATGGCCTCTGGTTCGCACAGGTGTCCTAATAAAGGGGGTTTCAAAGTTTGTGTTGACAAAGGACACCAAAACACGAAGATCAATTATGAAGGTGAATATAACTTTAATATATATTCACATGTATAAATCATATACTGTGTACAAAAACAGTAGGCCTACACCGAATTGTTTATAAACAGTGAGCTTTATTGACACTAATTGTACTCGTCAACTTAAAGGAAAATATAGGCTACTTTTTAAATTGATTTCTTTTTATTACTGTTAAAACAAGGTTGTCAGTACTCAATCATGATTAGTCATGATTCTCTTGATTTCTGACTAGAATTATGCCATAATGCCAATTTTTTTTTACTTTTACTTTATTCTCTGACATTTACTGCGGACCCCCTAGCATCCCCTTGTGGTCCCCAGTTTGAAAACCCCTGTAGAAAAATAATCACAGATGTCGTTTATCACATGAAGTATGAGCAGCTTTTAGTTACACAACCAAAAAAGAGCCTAAATGCTTCATTTTGACGCACTTCTTTTCTCAACATTTCTTTCTTAAAGGTGGTCATATGATGCGATTTCAAGTTTTCCTTTCTCTTTGGAGTGTTACAAGCTGATTGTGCATAGATAAGATCCCTGAAGTTGCAAAGACTAAAGTCTAAAAACCAAAGAGATATTCTTTATCAAAGTTAAGACTCTGCCACGCCCCCCTAAAACGGCTCGTTCTAACACGCCCCCACATATCTACCTCACTATGTGGAAAGATTTGCATAGTGCCGCCCAAATGTGCACGCAAAAAAAGTAGGCGGGGTTTCAGTAACCGCAGTTAGTGTTGAAGCAGCATGTCAGGGAGACGCTGTGTGTTTCTAGGAGAAAGCAAAAGCACTTTATTTGGTCTTCCAGAAGTAGATGCATTTAGGAATCTTTAAGATTACTTACAACAGAACAGCAATGATTTTATGGACGACCGTTTCGTGAACCTAGGAGAGGAGGTAATTCTGACTTTGCTATGACAATCTGGCGCTTCTGAATCAGCTACTGTTTTGTTATTAGTTTAAGTATTTGCTATGACTGTACAAATGCGGAGTTTTGCGCATCGTGTCTGCGAGCGAGAGAGAGAGAGAGAGAGAAAGAGAGAGAGAGAGAGCGAGGGAGAGATAGAGATAGAGAGAGAAGGGGGGGGGGGGTCACATCACAGTGGAGTCAGCTGTCTTAACTGTGGCTTGTGTACTGCAAACACATACATCTTCATCACTGTGTCTGTCACGCAACTCTGTTCCCTTGCGGGCTCTGTCTTTACATTGATTTTGAAAGATGAAGCTTGCGATTATGGTAAGGGGCGTTACATTTCCGACGAGTGCTTGCGGTGTTCGGCCAATCACAATGCACTGGGTCAGCTGGCCAATCAGAGCAGACTGCGCTTGTCGGAAGGAGGGACTTTGTAGAAAACAAAGCGTTTGAGAGAGGCGGGGCATAGAGGACCTACAATAATGTACAGTATTTGAAAAATAATGTTTTTTTTTAACATTAAAACATGTCAACATATTCTGTTACACCAAATAATGATCTTAAAAAAAGCATCATATGACCCCTTTAATATTTAACAACCATATTTTTGTGACGTATGGAAATTGTGCTTGTGCTACAGAATCTTTCTTTAAAATAAACTCCACATAGTCTGATTTTTTTATCAATGACGTGACTTTAAGACATGTTTATGTGTGCATTAAGTGTCTAAACTATATGTAGGCTATGTTTTTCATTCGGTTGCTGCTCTGGTTGTAGTTTGTGTGGATGTGATGTGATGTGGTGTCTGCTGTAGACCGACTGCCCTCTGGCCTTCTGAGCAGGACTTGCATTTAGGATAATGTGCTGTTCGCCGTCAGATGAAACCTGTAGAAGAGAGGTTTCAACAAACTGCTAAAATGTTACTTGAAATACTAGTAAGATCCTCTGGCATTGTGAGTGGAGTGCTGACAAACGTCTGTTACTATATCAGAGTTGGCACCGGTGGGACAGAGGCCAAACGGCGCTCTATACAGAGTTATGAGCTTGTGAATGAAGACGGATTGGGTACTTAAGGGCATGTTCACTCCTGTAAATAGCCACAGTTGATGTAATGTGCTCCTATTTTCATTTGATGTTAGTAATTCTGGCATCTATTCAACGTTTATTCACAATAACTCATGTATTTATTTGAATCTGTAATGTAAGTAAAATAATCATAAACTTATCTTAATGTGATGCAATTACATAAAATGTATTTATTCAATAAAGTCCATTTATTAAATATCAGAGAATAGATATTTATTAAATAGAATTTCTAAAAAGTTAAATTAAATCATCAGAATGGACTAATGGGATTATAAATCTTTACCTAATATAAGTAATATATATATATATATATAATATAACTAAAGTATATGGGGTTTGGTCATCAAATAGGCTAATACATTGAAACTTATTATGATCATTTGTAATGTTTTTTTATCATTCAGTTATTTATTTTATTGGACAGTGCAGCTATGGTCAGGTTTTGTTTTTGTTGAAAGAAAAATATGAGCACACAGAGAAATGTATTCATGTGAAGATTGAGGATGGAATGAGATAAAAATGTCTATCACATCAGACACACACACACACACACACACACACACCACCACAACACACACACAACCACACACACACACACAAAAGCGGGTGTTTGACGGGCACCAGAGGGCGCTGACAAGTTAATTTTTTTATTAAAATGTGTAACTTGTGCAGTTTCCTCAGTGTGATGAGTGAAACATGACAAGCTAAGTATGTGAGTATAGTATTGATCGTTTTAAGTATAGAGTCAAAATCAATAGCAACTGTATTGAAATGTATATTCAAATGTGTATTCAAATAATATAACAGAGATGTCTGTTCTTCTGAAGACTCTTTCCTATAAAAAACATACATAGAAAATGGCAAATCTATTGTGTTGGCAACAGCTATATAAGAAGTTCAGCATCCTCGTGAAGAGAAAATGCTAGTAAACATAAACCAAGTAGGTTGTTGTGTTGCATTATGGTTAAATCACCCTTACAAATGATAATGATAACCAGTAAACCAAAAAACTACAGCGGGTAGGCTACAATTAGTTAATTTAGACATTAAAAAGAATGAAATTAAAGTTTACATGTTGTTTTATCGATGTTTTTTCAGTAGTTACAATAACCATAGTAGGAGTATTGTTATATTTTTGAATGTGGTGAATGTTAGAAAGGCCTGTCATTGGTCTTCTTGCATTCCACATTTCTTAAAGAAAAAAGTGTCAATGCATCAGAAAACAAAAATAGAGATGATATATCTTGCTTGGGTTTTTCAACAAATCTCTCTTTAACAGCAATTCACCGTGGATCGTTATTGCAGCTTTTTTATAGAAAAAACTAAACCTTTTGGTAGGTTTTATTAAACATTGTCAGAGCAAACCTGATGTTATGATTACTGGCAATGGTCAGTTGCTGTGTTGTAGTATTGTGGTACAAACGGCCACCAGAGGGCACTTTTAGATCAGTGTGAAGCGCATCTGAAGCTGATTAAAAGGTGAAAGAATTATTCCCATTAACCTTGTGAATTTCCACCCTCGTTTTATTTACATCTTAGGCAGGTAATATACAAAATTTCAAATAAATAAATAAACCTCTTAATAAATGACTGGAATGAAAAAGAATGAATTGAAAACAAGCTTTTTCGATGCTTAATATTAGACGTACTATATTTTGTCACAAAGAGGGGATGCTCGTATACAAACCTTTTAATAAACAGCGGTGATACATGGAAAACCATGATGGATCAGGGTATTATTAAACCTAAAGCCACATCACTTGAAACTATATAAAAAAAATAATAAAAAAAAAAAAAAAAATATAGTAATATATCATATATTATATATGTGACCTTGGAGCACAAAACCAGTCATAAGTAGCACGGATATATTTGTAGCAATAACCAAAAATACAATGTATGGGTCAAAATTATAAATTTTTATTTTATGCCAAAAATCATTAGGGTATTAAGTAAAGATCATGTTTCATGAAGATATTTTGTAAAATTTCCTACCGTAAATATATCAAAACTTTATTTTTGATTAGTAAAATGCATTGCTAAGGACTTCATTTGGACAACTTTAAAGACAATTTTCTCAATATACATTTTTTTTGCACCCTCGGATTCCATTTTCAAATAGTTGTATCTCGGCCAAATTTTGTCCTATTCTAACAAACCATACATCAATTGAAGGCTTATTTATTCAGCTGTCAGCTGATGTATAAATATATTTTTTTAAATTTTAATTCTTATGACTGGTTTTGTGGTCCCGGGTCACATATAATGTTCAAAATATTTCACCTTTTCATCTCTATAGCAGAAATTGCATCAATGTGATTTAAGCATTAAAATATTTAATTTTCAAAAAATATTAGATATTTTCCTTATTCCAGGTAAAAAGTGGAGAACAAAATTAATTTCAGACATTTGGAATGTAAGCCTGCTGAGTAATGAGAGCCTTTTATTTTCTTGAACAAATAATTATTTGACCTTTGTCTGGTCGGAACAATATTCAGTGACATAACTAGTCATTTTAATCTCTTACTTCCATATTGTCTTCCTATTGTAGTGCATGGGATCAAAATGCCATTTCTCTTCAAATTTGCGGAGGATTAGGCGAGTCTTATAAATCAGGGATTTTGAAGTCATCATTTTTTTTGGCTGTGCGTCTGTGTTTTCAGCTCTTGTGTCAGTCGCGTGTTTTCGAATGTCACGAAGGTTAAAAATGTCTCTTTCTTTTCCAACCAAGTAGCATAGCTCGCCTACTCTCAAAATGTTTGGAGCCACAGGTTTGTTTGCCTTTGTGAGGAGGATGCCGAACATTTCCACCCGAGTTGTTTGTTGATGCTGGATTGAAGGTCTGCAGTCGGCCAGATGCTCTGTCTGGGAATAACGTGTGTTGTCTGGGCATCTATGAGATTTTGTGTTTAGTCAATCTACGTGATAACGCTGGCAAAGTAGGGTCCAAGTTGTGATTTTTGAATCTTGTTCAAACCTGAATTTCAGGCCCTGTTTTTGATGGACCTCCTCCAAATGTTCTCACTCTTAACCGGCTGACATCCAGCTGTTACAGATGGTGGATGTTCTGGATCGAACCGGACAATATCAGGTCCAAGTCTCTGCTTCTCGGAATTGAGAGCCCAGTGATGAGGCCTGCTGTCTTCCTTTGTGCTGCAGAGTTTTACTGTAGACATTCAAGATGGTCTTGTGGTTTGAGCTGGCTGGAGTTGATCCAGTCATGACGTTCCTCATCTTCTCAGTTTTTTTTGTGAGTAGGGGGAATACAGGAAGTGTCTAATGATGAGAAACTGGAACCTAAAGCATTTTACTTCCATGAGAATACAGTATTTTTGGTGCGTTTAGATAGTAAACATGCAGGCTGTCCCAAAACAGTCATCAAAAAGAGATAAATACATTTTATTTGATATTATATTATTTTATATATTTTTTTAAATTTAAATATCAATATCAAAACTATGGTATTTTTGGAAAAACTGTGGTATAATAAGTTTTTATTTGGTGTCTTTAATTAGTATGCATACAGATTTTCTCTTAATATTAAAAAGTAAATCATAACAGATCATATCATAAATTCATATCAGATCAAATTATTTGTTACTAATAATAATAATTTAAATTCACAGGATTTCAGAAAACATTTTATACTTTCAACAATTGCTATTATTATTATTATTATTTATTATTGTTACTGTTTTAAATGACAGAAAAATTAAAGAATTTCTGAATCTTTCTGCCAATTAAAATTTTTTTTTTAAAACTGGCAGAAAGATTCAGAAAGCATCTTACACTTTAAAGAAGATCCCTTATTATTATTATTAATATTTTCAATACTGTAAATTAATAGAAAGCTTCAGAAAACTTCCTACACTTTGACAAAGATCCCATGATATATTTTTAAATGTAACTATGATATTATGACAGTAAAAATGTTTCTTTGATTTACCATTTCAAGCTTTTATTGAATATTTATTGTATTACCCACAGTATAGTTCTCACAAACACAGTTTTCCAAACCACAAGGCAGGTTGAACCAGTTGTTATAGGCTAGATTTCTGACAGATGACAGGCAGAGCATTTAGAGACACGTCTCGATTACATTACTTCATACGTGAACAGCTGCATCAAACCGCACCAGATATACACAGACTGTAAGGTACAGAAAATTTATAGCTAAACATTAATTACCAGGTAGTCTCTCGCTTCGTATTGAATTAATAATTTGCCTTTCAGGATGTGTGCTTGGTTACCTAGCAACCACATCCATTAATTTACATTTCCAGCACTGGCATTAGTGCTTATTTTTCATGGTGCTAAATTTCCAATTGGCAATAAAACGCTGGGAATTAACATGCAGATTGCAAATCAAAGGTGTGTAGGGCCGCTGTGCTTCTTCGGGGTCTGGTGAGCTTGGAGGGGACTATCAGAGCATGTTATGAGGAACTAAGATTCACTGAAAAAAATGGTGCAGAAACAATTTTCACTCAAAAAGTGCTAGTAAATTTCACAAACAGCTATAATATTGCGGCAGAAACTCCCACAATAGAAATAAAGGGGGGGGGGGGGGGTTTACATTGAAAAAGCTTCTTACCCGTATTATTTTTTTTATAGATCTTATGTATGGTATTTTGCCAGAAACTGTGGCATTTTAACTTAATATTTGGTGTTTTTTGTTTGTATACACATAGGTTTTCCAACAACAAGCGCTAAATGGAACAAAGATTAATTTGAAATTAATTAAAAAATATATTTCTATTATAACATAATATTATATACGTTTGGACACAAATATTTTAGGGGCATCTCATACGTTAGAAGAGATCCTATTATTATTATTATTATTATTATTTATTTATTTATTTTTTATGAATTTTCTCAAATATTTTAAACTGACAGAAAGTTTCAGGAAGCTTCTCATAACTTTGAAGGAGAAATCCCATATTAATATTTAAAAAAATATTTTAAATGGACAAATATTCAGAAAGCTTCCTATACTTTGAAAGATTCCATTTTTAACTATAATATTTATTTTTGAAAAGTAATATTATATGGTATTTTTTCACAATTACAAAGAAACCGTAACACAACTGAATTAAAATACTGAATTGAATTTTACTTCAGAAAAGCAGAAATTTTATTTAAAAAAAATGAATTAAAAATTGAATAAATAAACACTTCTTTTTTTTTTTTACTTTAAAAATAAATACAGTGTTCTTAGACTGTGTCAGTCCCAGAGCTAAGGGAAATATAAGCTTGTATAGTCTATATAAAATGTTTAAAAGGCTCTCTGGTCTCTTTCTTGTGTGTTTGTATATACTGCAGTTTTAAAGTCAGCCTGTAGGAGGCATAATTTATTCTGTGTCGATTTCAGCATGTTCACTTCCTTTTTATTACAGTCAGCTTCCTTTTTATTACAGTCAGTGGTAGTTTGTCATACGCTGTGCTGTTGTTTTCAAATTCAGATGTTTTTATTTTGAGAGATGGATCATATTAATTCTCCACATAACTAGGTTTGCTTGTAGAAATGGCACGCAGGCTTTGCCTTGATTTGGGGGTCTGGTTTTCTCCCTTCCTCTTGTACGCAGAGCCCCGTGCTGTGAAGCGACTGGCGCACCTTATAGATTTCTCCTAAATAAATCATCCTTATGGGACAAAGATGCATTTCACCGCATGAGAGAAGAAGAATGAGGGCAGGAGGATTTATGATGGGAGATGTGAGGCCTTGATGTTGCTGTCAGCCGTTATTGCGGCTGCGCCTCAGGCCTGGAGCGCTTTCACAGGAACGCAAGCTAAGCCTGCGCCGGGCCTGAACGCAGCCAACATGGCCTCCACATCCAAAACAGATCCGCTGTAGGCTTTTGAAGTTCACGCACCTCAGCCCGTCACAACTGCACATTTGTACTCTCTCTCTCTCTCTTAATGCCCATCCAACTCATTCATCTTTCCCGGGCGGTTTCTCAGCCTGTGGTGCTGAAATATGGCAGATGAACCTGTTACATGTTAGTTTAAGAGATAGTGTAGGTGTAAATTACACAGGAGGCTCTGGCTAACCTTATTTATGAGAGGGCTGTCAGGTGTTTAGGTGTTAGAGCGAGACGTGCAGCTTAAATCGTTTACTCCGCTGTAAATCAGAGCGTGCGTGCCACTTTTGTGCACTGGGGTTTGCACACGTGTTTACATGTGTGCGCCGCTCTGTTTTTGTGTACCGGAGGTTCTGCTAAACTCCGCTCGAGCCTCAGACGGAGGCCACCAGCATGGACAGAGCTTGCTGTTATTACTTTTATGAGTTTAATATCATTTTATTGAAATATGTAGCTCATAAACCCTCTCGTAGTAAGAGTTACCCATGTTTTATTGCAGACGAGCTGAAGCGGATTGTATCTGTCATCCGTTTTTGTTCTTCAAGTAGTTAGATTTATATTCTCAGCTCTATTGTACAACATTGGATGTACCTTTTTTTTCTTTTTCATGTGTTACCATTTAAAAGTTTGTGGTCAGTAAGATTAAAAAAAATAATTATTCGACAAGGATGCATTAAAATAAACAAAAGTGATGTTTAAACTGTAACATTTTAATTTCAAATAATGGTTTCGGTTCATCAAAGAATCCTGAAAAAAACAAAACATGGATTCAGCAAAAATATTAAGCAGCACAACTGTTTTCAACATTAAATAATAGTAATAACTATTTCCTGAGCACAAAATCAGCATTTTTAGAATGATTTTTGAAGGATCATGTGTCACTGAAGACGAAATACATTACATTTTAAACTGTACTCAAAAAGAAAAGTTGATTTCAATTTTACAGTATTAATGTTTTTACTGTGAGTTTGATCAAATAAATGCAGCTTTATTTCAAAAACATAACAACATTTTTGAATGGTAGTGTAATAAATGAAACAGGCCATAGAACTGGAAAAAAGTTTTGTTAGCTAATTATTTTGGTTAATTTAGGTTCTCAGTTGATTATTAGAATTTTTAAACAATTTAATTGATTTCATTTAATTGTGAATGCTCATTTTCCTTTGTTTTTGTTAATATTACTGTTAAAGTTAAAAACACACATACTTTAATAACACCATTGGAGAAACAATGTCCATTTTTCATACTGTACATTAAAATAAATAGCATTTAAAATGGCTGATTTTAGTTGTTATGTGTTTTATTGTAAATTGTAAGTTTTACTGTAAATTGTAAATTGATTTATTTCTTTAATTTATTACACAAAATAGTAAAGAATTTTAATATGATTATTGGCCATATCATGAAAATAATTATTGACTTACCAGTTTTTATATCAGTGTGCCCTTACTTGTAAACCTGCTTTAACTCATATTTTACATTTCTATTATATATATTTTTAATTCATATAAAGTATTGAGTTTTGTGTTTAAACCAGCTTCACTCATCAATTAAAAGTGGCAAAAAAAAAAATCAATGGCAAGAAAAGTTGTAGGCATGTTTTATAATGCCTCAAAAGTGAATATTTGCCTCAGTCTCAACAGAAGCGCACCTGCATTTGACCCAGTGAATGGAGCTGAGCTGATGAATCGGTCTGTGATACCGAAGAGGACGTTGAAGCAGATTGAGAATGAGTCATTGAAACACTAAACCCACTCAGAGCACTTAGAGAGTCTGGATGTGAGCGCTGCCAGGAGACGTGTTGATTTTATACCTGTGGGTGTTTACGATCCACCCTCCATTCATTCTTTGAGTAGCCCAGAAGTGGGACAAGCACGTTAGTGAGAAATAATCTTTAGCCATGCGATGTTCTAGCGTTGATAGCGATGTCCTACTCTTATATTACATAAAAGCGAACGTAGTGTTCGAGGTAACAGTATTTGTTACCATTGTTACATTGTTAGTGGTTGCTTGTCATTGTCCTCGTGCTGCCTGCAGGTACGGCGTGTCTCGTGTGTCAGGCAGAACTTCGAGGTATTGTTTGGTAAGTGGTTAAGTGTCCGGCTCTTTGCGGGGCGAGGCAGCGCCGAACCTCCTCAGCTGCAGGCGGGTACATCTGGACCCAGTCTAAACATGGCACAGGTCTGTCTCATGTGTCTCTGACGATCTCACACCCGCAGATTTATGATTCCCAATGTGTGTTTTCATTTCACATATACACATACGCTTGCAGGCAGTTTTTGTCTGAAATGAGAGACAGCAGCACAGGGCTCAAAAGTAAAGATTTTTTCTGCTTGTGCCCTCTTGGACCAGTAGTCCAAATTACTATTGGCCCTGCAAATGTTTTTACTGGACCCAAATCATATACATTTTTAATTTGATGTTTACGTTTAGATTTTTAATATTATACACTGTGTAAATGTTTGGAGTCATTAAAATCGTTTAATGCTTTTGAAATAAGTCTCTTATGCTTACCAAGGACTGTAATCTTGTGTAATATTATTACAGTTGTGAACAATGCTGTTCTATTGAATATCATGTAAAATGTAATTTATTTCTGTGATGAAGTTTTCAGCATCGTTACTCCAGTGTCACATGATCCTTCAGAAATCATTCTAATAGTACTTTTAGAAACATTTCTTCTTCATTTTTCAACATTTTTTTTAGTTGTGCTGCTGAATATTTTTGTGGAAACGTGATTCTTTTTGTATGTTCAGTATCTTGCTGAAATCGAAGTTGAAAAGAACAGCATTATTTTATACAGAGAATTTAACTAGATTTTGTAACATTATAAATGTCACTTTTAGTGAATAAAAGTATTCATTAAAAAAAAACATTTGAATGGCGTATGTAGCCTATATGTTTGTATAATATATGAATGTATAATTTCACTTTTTATTTAAAATTATTCTTGTATTTATTTTTGCTTTTTATATTTATTATTTGCTTTTTTTATTATTTAAAAAAATAAAAAAATTTACAAATTTTTACGCATTTTCAACAAATGCTAGCTTTTCTTTAGTAAAGAAAATTTGCAATAAAAGCTGTAAATTATACCATTTAAATACCATGTCTCATATATTAATAGACACTTTAAGTCAAGTCAAGTCACCTTTTATATAGCGCTTTTAACAATACAGATTATGACAAAGCAACTGAACAGCATTAATTAGGAAAAAAGTGTCAATAATGCAAAATGACAACAGTAAACACAAATTTTTCAGTTAAAGAAAGTTCATCATTGAATTCAGTGATGTCAACATCAAGCTCAGTTTAAATAATATCTTTGCAATCATGTCTACGATATCGCTGGAAATGAAGTGTCCCCAACTAAGCAAGCCAGAGGCGACAGCGGCAAGGAACCAAAACTCCATCGGTGACAGAATGGAGAAAAAACCTTGGGAGAAACCAGGCACAGCCGGGGGGGCAGTTCTCCTCTGACCAGACGAAACCAGCAGAACGGAAAAATCAATATAAGACGTAATAAAACAGACGTTGAACACTATTAACAGCAATTATTATAATATGATGCAATCAAACTTATAGCAAAAATGTGGTAGTTCTGTATGTTGTTGCAGGGTTGGCATCATCTGAGGTCCTCTGAGGAGTTGCATCATCTCTTCTCAGGTGTTCTGGATCCAGACTGAAGCTTGTGTAAATCCTAGTTACCACGGGATGTAAATCCCGTGGCAAAAACAGAGAAACAAATAGAGACATAATTAGTGTAGCTGCGGTTCCAACCAAGCAAAAATGATTTTTTTAACCCAAACTAACGAATAATAATGAGCATTTGATTATAGATATAACTGCAGTAAAAGATTATGACTGCAGGAAAAGATTATGAGATGCATTATTTGAAAGCTTGGCCAAAGAGATGTGTCTTTAATCTAGATTGAAACAGAGAGAGAGTGTCTGAACCACAAACGTTATCAGGAAGACTATTCCAGAGTTTAGGAGCCAAATGCAAAAAAGCTCTACCACATTTAGTGGACTTTGCTATCCTAGGTACTACCAAAAGTCCAGAATTTTGCGGCCTTAGGGAGCGTGATGGATTGTAGCGTGGTAGAAGACTAGTTAGGTATGCAGGAGCTAACTCATTAAGGGCCTTATAGGCAAGTAATTAATATTTTGTAACTGATACGGAACTTAACAGGTAGCCAGTGAAGGAGAGACTGTAAAATTGGGGTATTATGATAATATTTTCTTGACCTGGTAAGGACTATAGCCGCTGCATTTTGGACCACCTGTAACTTGTTTATTGAAGATGCAGGACAACAACCTAGCAGTGCATTACAATAGTCCAGTCTAGAGGTCATGTATGCATGAACTAGCTTTTCTGCATCAGAAACAGGTATCATGTTTCGTAACTTGGCAATGTTTCTAAGATGGAAGAATGCTGTTTTTGTAACATGGGAAATATGATTTTCAAAAGACAAGTTGCTATCTAATATAACACCCAGATTTTTGACTCTAGAGGAAGTAACCGTGCATCCGTCTAGTTGCAAATTGTAATCCCAGAGATTCTGTGTACTGTTTTTTTGGACCAATAAGTAATATCTCTGTCTTATCAAAATTTAATAGGAGAAAATTATTGGTCAACCAATCTTTTACATTTTTAACACACTACGTTAGCTTAGATAATTTAGAAGTTTCATCTGGTCTTGTTGGAGATATAGTGAGTATCATCAGCATACAGTGGAAACTAATCCCGTATTTCCTAATAATATTACCAAGTGGCAACATGTATATCGAAAATAGCAGAGGAACTAGGACAGATCCTTGTGGCACTCCAAACTTTACTGGTGATAATTGAGATGACACCCCATTTAAATGAACAAAATGGTAGCAATCAGACAGGTAGGATCTAAACCATCCTAAAACCTGCCCTTGAATACCTGTATAGTTATGTAATCGATCTATGAGTATGTCATGATATATAGTATCGAATGCAGCACTAAGATCAAATAAAACTAGCAACGAGATGCAGCCTTGGTCTGATGCAAGAAGCAAATCATTTGTAATTTTAATAAGTGCAGTTTCTGTGCTATGGTGGGGCCTGAAACATGACTGAAATTATTCATAGAGATAATTTTTTGCAGGAAGGGGCACAATTGAGCAGACACAACGTTTTCTAAAATTTTAGACATAAAAGGAAAATTTTAAATGGGTCTGTAATTTGCCATTTCACTAGGATCTAGTTGTGGTTTCTTAATAAGAGGCTTAATGACCGCCAGTTTGAATGGTTTTGGGACGTGACCTAAAGACAACGATAAGTTAATAATATTGAGAAGCGGTTCTCTGCTACAGGTAACAACTCTTTCAAGTAATTTAGTGGGTACAGGATCTAACAGGCATGTTGTTGGGTTAGATGCAGTGATAAGTTTATTTAGCTCTTCCTGTCCTATAGCTGTAAGCACTGCAGTTTATCTTTTGGTGCGATGAATGAAGCTAAAGTATTAGACGCTGTAGAATTTACATTTGCTATTGTATTTATGATGTTATCTATTTATCAGTGAAGAAATTCATAAATTCATTACTATTAAACTGTGAAGGAATATCTAGATCGGGTGGCGTCTGGTTATTTGTTAATCTAACCACTGTGCTAAATAAAAACCTAGGATTGTTTTGGTTATTTTCTATGAGTTTGTGGATATGCTCGGCCCTGGCAGCTTTTAGAGCCTGTCTATAGCTGGACATACTGTTTTTCCACGCAATTCTAAAAACTTCCAAGTTAGTTTTTCTCCATTGCGCTCAAGACTACGAGTTTTTTTCTTGAGAGAAGGGGTATTACTGTTGTACCATGGCGCAACAGTACGTTTTTCTCTAACCTTAGCTGGAGTCAAAAGGCTTATATGACAAAATATTATTGAATGGTTTGTCATTTTTGTCCCTAGCCATTCTTACAGTTTCAACAACCTTATCTTTGTTAACCAGATAACCAAATGTACAAATATATGTATATAACACTGGCCCAATAGTGCAAGTGACAGTTTTTTACTGGCCCAAAACACACTCTGTTTTGTTCTCGTCAAGGTCCTAAAATATAGTATACCTTCAAGTCAATGTGATCGACTTGTTACCCTGTCATACTAAATTGTCTATTTTGTATATTGTGTTTTTGCTATTTTGCACATTGTCTATTTTGTATATTTGTATATTATTCTTTATGTTATCTGTGTCTTGTCTTGTCACTGTCATTCTGTCGCACTGTGGAGCTTCTGTCACTAAAACAAATTCCTCATATGTGTAAACAACATACCTGGCAATAAAGCTCATTCTGATTCAATAAGGGTCAAACTGGTGGGAATGATCCTAATTATAGAGTTAATAACTCACCTACTCGGACAACATCACTTCCATCACATCCAGTTCTATAGAAACTTCATGTTTACCAAGTATTTATTGACTAATGGTTTGAAAAGAGGGATTAGTTATTAATAATAATATCAAAAACAACAGTTATTAGCAACAAATACAAGCTATGGCAGATTTGTGACTTTTTTGAAGCAATGCAAAAATATAAACCTAATGAGACATTAATGTGACTTGAATATATTCTCACACTTGCTTTTTCTAACTCTGTGTTTCAGTAGCTCATCCTCGGGCTCCCCTTTCCCCTTTGCTCTTATTTGACGCAGGCTATAAAGCACTCTTTTTAGGGTAGGAGACATAAATAACAGCTCGCTCTCCTTTTGGAGGGGATTTCCTGAGGCCCAGACCACTAGACCCGATGGAGAGAGACCAGACTGTAAAGTTTGTATGTACAATGTGAGCAAGTGGAAAAACGTAGGTCTGTGCCCTTCTTAGCCAGTCCTGTGAAAACAAACAGCAAACCTCCGATGGCTCGCGGTGTGAGCCTTTTGCTCGGAGGTTTGTGTGAATGTGTGTGGCATTCTCTCCTCGCCGTTTGGGTAAAAAAGTGAGGGCAGTGACCCACTCCCCCTTCTTTCCCCCTAAATGGTCGACTCCAGACGAACTAGCTCTCTTTTGTTTCCTCTTTCTGTTCCTCTCCCCCTCCTCCTCTTCCAGTCTGCTTTATTGCACTTGATTCCAAGCGCGGTCATTCCTGAGATGGTGCAGATAGCAGCTGCAGCTGAATTGCCCACCATAAAGCATCCTCAAACCCGCCGGAGCATTGGCAGTGGGGGCTGGGCCACACCGAGCATTCAGTTCTCTGCAAATTTCTACACTTAAAATGAAATGGTCGTAATCTCCTGGAGTTGTGACTTGCTTTGATTGGATTTGCAGACGGGATGGTGGTGGTGGTGTGGAAGACTTTGAGATTAATGGTCTGAAATCTTCTGATGTATTGGATCGGATGTAGTTGTGGTGTTGTAAGGCAAAGAATTACAAATGCAGCAGCTAATATTGGTGCTGGCTAGAGATATGTGAGAGCTGACAGACAGCCACTGTTCACCTACAGGGGGCGATAGATAGAAGAGTAATTGCATGAGAATCTGACTGTGGCTGTTTTCAGAATGGAAAACTATTACTACTGATTGAATACTGTACTGTATACATTGTATACTATGTACTATAAAAATATTCTGTCTAGGCAAATAATAGGCCTATGTAATGTTGTTACATGACCCGATGTTTGTTACTTGTACGAATTGTCACCTCAACATACAACTTGTTTAAATGAGTTTATTTATTTATTTATAAGCACATTACATGGTTGATTCAGCTTGGTCCTTTAGTTTAATTTATTTTGGAAATCATTTTAATTTATTTTATTGTCTATCAATACATTGGATGTTTATTTCTGTTTGGTAATTTAGTTTAATTTATTTTGGAAATATTAAATTTATTTATCAATTGATTGATAGATACATAAATTGATAGATAATTATCATTTATGAATTTATTTATTTATTAATTTGTCAGTACATTGCATGTTTAATTCAGTTTGCTTATTTAATTTAATTTCAGTTTTTAATTTTCAGTTCAATTTGAAATGTATTTATTCATTCATTTATGTATTTTTCAATTTATTGATAAATAAATTGATAGATATTTATCATTCATTTAATAATCTTAATGAATCTAAATAAAATAATTTAATAATCAAAAAATGTTATTTATTAATCTATTCAAATGCTATCACATTTAATTTCAGAATTGGCTATTTAATGGTAAGAAATGATAATATCATTCGATTTAATAATCTATGTATTATCTATATTCAGTACATTGATACATTGCAGTAAAGAAGTTTGGATTTTAGATTAATTTGCAGTTAATTTATCTTTGGAATGTATTTAATATTATTTATTGTTCAATTCAGCCTGGTTATTTAGTCTCGTGTTGGTTGAATTTTAGTTCAATTGTTTGGAAAATCTTTTTATCATTTACTTTTTATTGTTTAATCCAGTGTTGTCTAAAAAATGTCTGTAATATTTGCCAGTCCGATCAAAATAATGAATCCTATAGATCCAGTACATATTAAGCGACTTCCAGGGCAATTAATCCACTTAGTGAAAGGTTCAAGTCAAGGGTGTTTACATTTGTGAAATCCAAAATTTCTATGATTTGTTTCTATGCTCTTCTTGCAAAAGGTTAGTATATTCTATGGGTATTCTAAGGTTTGATATGAAAATTATGTATACTTACGACATACGAGCAATCGTAAGTAGTATTGGAGTCGGACAACAGAGCTGTGCGAAATGCGTGCACACACATTTAATAAGTTGTAGGAACACACATTGTTACTGCTATGCTGAAGATGCAGCTGTGCATGATGGCACCAGGATGTGAATTGTTCATAAATTCCGAAAAATTCCAATTACAGTTACCTTGAATTTATTGCCAGTATGATGATGGATCTGCTCGTGCTTATAATATACATATATATATATATAATATACAGATATTTCAATGTATATATAATATATCTATATTTATATAATATATATATACGTAGTGTGTATATAATATCCCATGACTTATTTAATTGTAATGCCAAGAGTAGCAGCATTTTTATACAAAGTTGGATTAAAAATGCAAATAATATAGAATTTTCCAGAAAACTTGAGCTTCCCCATGCATTAAACAAGCATGTAATACAACAGCAGTGTAATGGTTTGAAATGTTATCATTGCATACTGTTTCACATTATTCTTTAAATAGTATTGCACAGTATGCTAGTAGTAAGTAAGTATTCTGACTGCCTTTGAAGGCCACCACTGAAGTTTCTGTAGACATTGCCAATTTGACTTTTGTTGCAACTCGCATGTTGACCTCACACATAGCTGACAAATACCTCCTCTGGTTTCTGCGGCTTCTCCTCGCTTCATCACGGCCCTGTGACTATAATGACTGAAAAACACACAGGTGAGCAAGACCGGGCGGCTTCATCTGGCAGCCGTTCCCGTGTGATCCCTCAGCAGGAGGAGGAGCGCGCTGTGCCTCGCAGGTACGGCCACCTCCCAGACAGATGAGTCTGGTGACAGGAGGGACGCAACAACCTGCAATTCCACCGTCTGACACGATCCGTCAATGTCCCCTGTCGCAAACATAACTCCCCTGTACGAGCACGCAGAGCTTGTTTTCTAAAAGTAGGCCTACAGGAATTGGCAATAATGAGCACGTTCACTCACACCTGTGATGGCACGCACACATGAAAACAAACAGTTTCCTTCATTTGCACACATCGCTGATGACTCGGAGCTTCTACTGAGAAGAGAAGTTTTTGGATTCCTATCCAGGCGCTATTGGTTTGTGCGCTTTGTCATGGATAAAACGTGTCAGTTGGGTTATACTGGTTCTTGAGGGGCGGATTTGAACTGAGGCAAGGATAGGCGTGTCTTGTGTGTCCCAACGCCGACCGGCCACAAGGGGCACTCACCCTCAAACCAGCAACTACCAGTAGTTCACAAGGACCACCCCCACCCCACACTGCTATGACATGCTGAGTATCATGGTGCAAATGAAAAGGAGGAAATGTGATGATGGTGGGGACATAAATGTGTGTGGTGCATGCATGCGACTAATGAAGTATACCTGCCAGTACATCTAGGAACAAAACAAGAGAGGTAGAGGAGAGGAACACCACCCGTCAGAGACAGATTGCGGTCCGGCCCTAATGGAGAAGGGAAATTAGAAAGCGGGTCAGTGAAATGCCAGGCCTTCTGCTGTGTTGTTGATACATTTTGTTCCTGTAGTCAACTTATTGAGGGTCAAGGGTTTCTTTGCACATGTGTTCATTGACGTGCAAGAAGGAGGTAAGGAGAAATGGTTGTGGAATTATGTACACAATTTAAGATGGCATTTATGACCCACCTGATGTGGTCACAGTTCTGGTGTCGGATGAAAATGTGACCTCTTTTTTAGGGCTCAAAAATAGAGGATGGCCGCAGGTCCGGGCCGGCCAGAGAGCGATAGTTCGGTGACAGAGCTGTGTTCTCGCTATGTCCTTTGCTCTTGTAAATGTTATTATTACGTGTTGTTTTCTATGCTAAACGTTTCTAATATTTTGTTGTCAAAATAAACATTGCAACAGGGGAATGCATCACACGGGGAGATGGAGAAGTGCATGTTGCAAGTGGGATGCATAAACCCCCATTCACGCATAAGTTTGTTTATTTATTTGACAATCCTTATTCTTTTATTTGTCTGTTGTATATTTATTGCATTTGAAATACAGTGTGTCGTCTAATCTGGTCTAATAAGTCTTCTTGCATTGGAGATGGATATGCATTGCATTGTGGGATACAGTATTCCGTACATCAAGTTCTGTTTATTTTGAGAAAAATAGTATGTTTTATAAGTATCCTACTGTACGCATAATATATTGCAGCAATTGTAAGTGTTATGGTAGTGTACTGTTTCGCCATGCATATGCAGGTTACATTCAGTATAGCTTACTATCAGACTATATCTACTCTACCTGCAGTATACAGTGTGTATAGTGTGCACAGTATGTGAATTTCCTGTTTGCATGGAATACCAGATGACCTTCTATATTTGCCTTGCCTTGACCTTCTATTTCCAGTGTGATTAATGAACTGCAATTAACATCAATTTTGAACGTCTTTTTCTCGACTCGTTTGTTTGTAATGTCAGTAGGTACGATTTTAATTAAAATGTGCCACGTATTTTTGATTTTCAAGATAACTGGACGCTCCTCACTGCATTAAAACACGCAACGTAATAGTGTTGTGAATTCTGCTGATTTAAATGTTGACAATATAACGTTATTTACATAAGTGCAAGACTGACTAATAGTCTTGGAAACATCTTTAAGAATGGGTTGAAAATGACTAACAAATCAGCGATGTTTTGCACCATATGCCATCGTTTATCGTTTTCCAGCAAAAGTGTTTATGAATGTAGCTGTCATGCTGCATCAGAGCAGTATAATTTCCAGCTGTTATTCAATCAAATATTAAATTATATATAAAATATAAAAGTCAAATAAATTTATAACATTATTCAAGTTATATCTAAAATATTATGATTAATTTTTCTAGGAGACTAGAAAATTACTGCTAATGAAAAATTTTTAATAATAATAATTATATAGATATATATTTTCTTAACTATATATTAGGTAATATATATAATTTTAGTGTTATTTCATGATTAATCGCCCCGAATAAACTTTTTTTTACATATGGTACTGGTATATTTATGTATTTACAAACCAGATACAGTATATATTTATAAAATATTTACAGGAGATATTTAATTAAATAATTTAATTTATAATATAATATATATTTATATAGAAGCAAAACTTCTTTTTCTTAAATATAGACAGGCTGTGTGATCTATGTGTTATATATATATATGATATTATAAGTATATTATTATATATATGTATACGTACTAAATCTACATAGTACACACACATATATTATGTAAACTAAAACTTTTATTTTGGATGCGATTAATCGCGATAATCTTTTTTTTCTTTGTATTTTATTGTTATTATTATTTATTTTTTTGGCAGTGAAAATATTGGTGGAGCAACTTTTTCTAAAAAAATGGGAACTACCATCCCAACTGGTCATTGCTGTTGACCACTGCTTTCAATATTTAAAGACTGGCCTTTTAGCTTTACAAAAGGTGTATTCTTCTCACTTCTACCTGCATTACTGATTGATCACTTCTATACAAGTTAAAATGATGATGCACCTTTCATGTGTTTTGCAAGTGCCAGCAATTCAGCCATGTGCTTTTTCCCCCGTTCAAGATTTTATAGGCCAAAAGAATGTGAACTGATTTATGATTCCCTTATGTGCTGAATGCACATATTCTGCACATGTGTACACGAGCGTGCACCTTTTCTACCGTGTACCGGTGCATGGATAGAAACGGAATAGTCATGTAATGACGCATCCATTTGCATACGACATGCAAATCACACACTGGGCCCAAAGAGATTTGCGACCTTTCGTATTCCCCTGTGCCCGGTAAAAACACACTCACGAGTGTGTGAGACGCTCCGAAACATGTGCGTGTGTGCGTGCGTTGGTGCACAGCCGGGAGCGTGGTTTGTTGTTTCCGTGTCTCACTGCTGTGGCTTGTGGGGCTGATCGATGCTACTTTACTGCTTCCCTCGGATTCAGTCGAGTTCAACGGGAGGGGAAGGTGATTCATCAGCGGGGAAAGAGAAGGTGGAAGAGAGAGGAAGAGATAGAGCGAAGGAATTAGAAATGGAGATGGAGAGCGTGTTGGAGAGAGAGAGAGAGAGCCACAAACACATTAAGAATGAGGGGGAGGCGAGAGCTGCGATACACAGATGCAGCGCAGGGGTGCCAGAGATACGCAGGGGGAAGTGAAGCGTTATATCACAGCGATAAAGAGATGAAGAGCTGCTGAGAACTGAGGTAGTGGCAGGGCAACCCAAGTATGACCCAAACTATTCGCACACGCCATGCATACCGAAACATGCGGTATGTTTCCTATTATGGAGCATCTCTCTGCCTTGCTGCATGAATCATGGGTAGGAGTGCAGGGGAGCGGAGAGAACGCCGCACTGTGAAGAACTCCCATGGCACACCTGTTTTAACTCGGTGCTATCCATCATAGAGCCACTGCCCGCTGCAGGCCAGACGAGACAGCTGTCCTTCAGGTCCTCTCCTCGTCTGCGCGTCTGCCCTGCTGCAACAGGTGTTTACGCAAACATGACCTGTGAGCGAAACCACCAGACTAGATTAATTCAGAAATGGCTTGTAATTCATCAGTGTGAATTTGAATAGAATTGGCCACACACCACAGGATGAACTGGAATGACAGAAAAGGAAATTTATTGACTTGCAATTCCAAGACATTCAACACATTTTAGGAAATGAAGCGTTCTTTCACCCTCATCCATCTATGTATGTATGTATCTGTCTGTCTGTCTCTGTCTATCTGTCTGTCTATCCGTCTGTATGTCTGTCTGTCTGTCTATCTATCCGTCTGTCCGTCTGTCTGTCTCTCTGTCTGTATTGATCGGTCTATCTATATTGTTGTCTGGGTCTGCTGTCCGTCTCTCTGTATGTATTAGGCTATTCTATATGTCTGGTCTGTATCGTCGTCTGTCGTATGTATCGGTCATCTGTATGTCTGTCTGTATCTGTCTGTCTGTCTGTCTCTCTGTCTATATGTATCGGTATATCTATATGTCTGTCTGTATCTGTCTGTCTCTCTGTCTGTATGTATCGGTCTATCTATATGTCTGTCTGTATCGGTCTGTCTCTCTGTCTGTATGTATCGGCCTATCTATATGTCTGTCTGTATCTGTCTGTCTATATGTCTGTATCGGCCTATTATCTGTCTGTCTGTGTCTGTCTGTATCTGTCTGTCTGTCTGTATGTATCGGTCTATCTATATGTCTGTCTGTCTGTCCTATGTCTATATGTATTGGTCTATCATATGTCTGTCTGTCTGTCGGTCTGTCTGTCTATCTGTCTGTCTACAGTATCTGTCTATCTGTAGTATCTGTCTGTCTGTCTGTCTCTCTGTCTGTATGTATCGGTCTATCTATATGTCTGTCTGTATCGGTCTGTCTGTCTGTCTGTGTACAATTGTGTTTTGTCTGATCTCTCTTGACTATTAGGTTGGATTCATGGTTGGGATTTGGGGTTGAGGTAAGTGGTCTGGGTGTTGTAGTTGAGTTGGGGGTGATTGTTTTGGGCCCCCCCCCCCCCGCGTCTTAGCGAGTTCGCTAAGACTGGATGGATTTCGTGTTACGTTGCTCCTTGTTATTTGTTCTTTTCTTTTTTTTGTTTTTTTATAGTGGCAAGGGGCGAAAGCGTGATCTTGTTTTCTTTTTGTATTTGTTCTGGACTTTTTTTTTTTTTTTTTTTTTTTTTTTTTTTTTTTTTTTTTTTGTTTTTTTTATTTTTTTTTGTTTTATTTTGTGTTGCTGTTTTTTTTTATTTTTTTGTTTTTTTTTTTATTTAGGTTTTTTTTTTTTTTTTTTTTTTTGTTTTTCTTTTTTTTTTTTTTTTTCGTTTTTTTCTTTTTTTTTTTTTTTTATTTTTTTTTTTTTCTTTTTTTTTTTATTTTTTTTTTTTTTTTTTTTTTTTTTTTTTTTTTTTTTTGTTTTTTTTTCTTTTTTTGTTTTTTTTTTTTTTTTTTGTTTATGTTTCTTTTTTTTTGTTGTTGTTGTTGTTTTTTTTCTTTTTTTATGTTGTTTTGTTTTTTGTTTTTTTTTTTTTTTTTTTTCTTTATCTGCGCTTTTGTTCTTATTTCTTTCGTTGTTTTTTTTTTTGTTTTTTTTTTTTTTTTGTTTTTTTTTTTTTTTTTTTTCTTGATTTTTTTTTGGCTGTCTTTGAAAACCTTTTATCTCCTAGTGCACAATGGGTAATTTGTGCGCTTTCTTTGAATTACTTTTCATTTTATTTCTACTTAAATTTTAATTGCAGTTCTGAGTGTTCCCTCACTTCAAATGCAGTTCAAATTCATGAAGTTCATTTAATTTTCAATTCATTTCTGAATGGTGCATAACCCTGCTAGATGGCTCATGTCTTAATATGAGGGCATGTCCTAACATAACAAGAACAAAAGGGTTATTTGCATCTTGGCTGTGGTTGTTGGCCCAGAGTTCTTTGCTTTGAATGTGTTCATTGTCTATTGTATTTCAGGTCTGCATTGCTGTTGTTTAGCCCTAGTTTATTGGCTCAGTAAGGAATAACACAACAAGACGGGGTCTAGACATGTTAGACGCTTAGTGCTAATAATCTGCGGTTTAGCTGAGATCCCTCCGATTATCTTTCTCTTTCACTTCCTCTCTTGCTTTCTCTCTCTCTCATGCCCCCCCGCCTTCCCTTCCTTCCCAGCTCTCTCTCTTTTGATGGATGGATCGCTCTTGTACTTCCAATCTGCTATCTCGCCTGATGCGGTTAGGGTCTCTGACGCTGCTGCAGGCAGAGGGAGAGCGAGGGAGGGAGGGGTAGCCGAGCAGGATGAGGACGGGGTGATGTGGAGGACACGACATCTGGAAAACAAGCAAATGAAAAAGAATGCTCGGGCACCATGCTAAAGCAGACAGACAGCACGTGCCGCACAAACAAACAATCTCAGCGCGGCTAGCAACAGCTACTGCGTTACACGCACCAGGCTACATCAGTGCAAGCCTTTTGTGTTTAAAAAAATGTATTTCGTTTTGATGAGTATAAAACAGAATGCATTGAATTGGAGTGTAGATCACTCTCAGCCTGTCAGTGTTCAAGGTGAAGTGCAAATTAATGACCAGCAGAGGGAGCTGTTTGCCTCAGTCAGGCTTGCAAGGGCTGTCCTGTACCTGAATGCTAATGAGCTCGGTGATTATAATTGAATAATCTGCAGATACAAGTTTATAATTCAAATTAATAGATGCAATAAATGATGCTATGCAGACAAGGGCTTCATTAATGCACACAATGTGGTGATCTGTGAACGTGTTGTTACATTTTTATAAAATTAGAATATTTCTTTATTCCACCTGAGACATTGAGTATTTATGTTTCGTTGTTGTTGTTTTTTTTCAAATGCCAGAAAACCACTGATGAACGGACCTTAGTTTAAC
Organism: Sinocyclocheilus anophthalmus; assembly: GCA_018155175.1. NCBI lineage: Eukaryota > Metazoa > Chordata > Actinopteri > Cypriniformes > Cyprinidae > Sinocyclocheilus > Sinocyclocheilus anophthalmus. Next base: position 16,571 of record JADLZN010001578.1, on the reverse strand, counting down.
AGAATATTTAATTTGACATAAAATGAGTCTAGTTTGTTTAATGTGTTGTACGGTACAATATGTTTTTTCCAGTGGAATGAAAATTAGTCGTGACCTAGGACATTAAGACTGTTTTCACATTTGTTTGGAACAAGATGGAAAAGAATAGCAGGTAGCAAATATCTGGAGGTGATAGCAAATGTTACTGCAGTGCTTCCTTTTTTTCCAACAGCAAAAGGAAAAATAATCTACCATTAAGTTTCCACAACTTCCCAAAAGAGTAAAAACTAAGAGCGAGGTGCCATGTTTATTGTGGGAAGCTGTATTTGAAATTTGACTTCTCACACAATATTAAAAATGCAAATGCCTTTTTTTATATTGAATGAGAAATCAAATCAAATTTCATTAAGTGATCTACATTAAACAAGTAAAAACAAAACACTTTCGTTCTAAATTTAAGATATAAACTATGATACTTAATATTTTATAAATTTTTTATTACATTTTTTTTATTAATCTTGAGGATGTCACTAATGGTAGTTCGGGATAGGTGCAATAATGAGGTGAACTACATCGCAGCAGTGTTGACTAGTTTTAAAAAATATATATTTTTACATACATTTTTAATTATTAATGCCGGGGCAATATAACACAAAAACATATATAGCATATATTTAGCATATATTTTAGTTCATACATTAAATAATGAATATTCATATATTTACCCTGCTAAATTGAATAAATACGTCAACAAAGGTTAAGATTTAACACAGACTGTATTTTTTTTATTTGTGTCAAATTAAATACGGTGTGTACCCTGAAAAATGTCCATTAAAACATAATAATTATCAATAAGCCATAAATAACAAAAACAGTCCTGTTTAAAAAACAGTGTCTTCATTTTTATCACTACGTCTCTTTAACAGCATCATTTATGTATTTTGGTTTTGTCGTTTTAATAGTTCTGGTCGGTTTATTCAGTCTTTTATATAGCATGGATTTTATTTCACCCTACACCATCACGTTTAGTTATTACAATTCTATCTGTCAAAAGAGCAAAAGTGATTAATTAACACAGTAAACTAAGTTGAAAACTAATTCTGAGATATTTCTGGACAGGTTTGTTTCATGCATGTAGGAGCATGATCTGTCAGTGCCAATGTTCTCAGACGTTTCTTTGATTTTCCAGGTGAGAAGAACATGTAATGCCATATGTAGGACACTGACCTAAACTGCTTGACCTCTGGCATGGGCGGTCAAAGGTCAACTCACTTGACATCTCTGCCCACATCTTACTGATGAACACACTCGGACCCATCGGACGAGCGCTTCGGCGCACATCTGTGCGTGTGAGACAAACAATATCAAGTGCGGGCGTACAATGACACATGGAAGTAATCTGTTCATCTCTGCTCTGGGCAAGAGGCATCTTTTTTAATTTCACTGGAGGATAAAAAGCCAGCGGCAGAGCTCCATCCATTTTGTACGGTGCCTTAATTTCACACAGCCCACAGAAAAATTGGCAGTCGATTTGTTGTTTGAAGATCCCTCCATTGATAGTAATTAAATTTGCTCTTGTCTCTCGTTTTTTTATCTTTTCTCCATATCTCCTCCTCTCTTCCCCATCTGTATGCCTCTACTCCCTCTTCTCATTCTCATTCGCCGTCATCCCTCACTGTCATGCGGCCGCTCCGAGCCATCGACCTCTGCTCTCAGCCCCGGTTCAGCAGTGGGTCACCGGAGGGAGGGGGGCTTGTGTTATTGGGGGGTGCCAGCTTCCTTCCCTCGCCACGGATACAGCTGCTGCTGCCATGGCAACTGGATTGCAGACTGCGCAAGGACCCGCATGCAGATACTTGCAGAGACTTGAGAAAGACGCTCTAATGGTGTGTTACAGGGCCCCGTTGTGCTTTAAAGCAGGTTTAACCGCATAAGTGAGTGAAAAATTGATGGGGACGGTATCACAAGAAAAAAAGGAAAAAAAGAAGAAGATCGCTAGCAATGACATAAAAGTAAAAGGATCTGGTACTTTTCATAGGAAAACTTAACAATTATGGTACTGTGTCGAACGAATACATGATCTCTTTCAACAATACAAGACGTGTGGCGGTTCGTGTTTAGGACTACCACGCTTGTAACGTCACTTTCATTTATGGTATAGGAACAGAGTTTGGTTGGTAATTGTTGATAGGAAATCTGGGATGTTGATCAGGAAAATGTCCTTGTAATCTAATATTAGCTATGTCGTGTGGTTCTTGGTTTGAGTTTAGGAATGCACTGATATGTCAATTCTGGCCTATACCAGCTGATAATTATTTTTGGTTTAGTAATAAACCGACAAATGCCAATAGATCTAAATACTAAAGTAAAAAAAAATAGTCCAATGATTAAACAGTCTTGTAAATATTAGCAGCTCAGTATTAATTTAATGTATTTTATTGTTATTTTATATACTTGTCTATATTTAATTTGAGTATTGTTTTATATCTGTATATAATAAAAAAATGTAAAATCAAAATATTCAGTACTAAAACTCTAAGCAGCTCAGATTATTTTAATGTAAGTGTTATTGTTCTTAATATATTAATATATTTTATTTTAGAAATTGATTTTATTAATTTTTATATAAAAAAATGTAAAAATCTAAATTTCAGTACTAAAAATCTAAAATATAATACTAAAAATATAAAATATAAAAATTATAAATAAAATTGAATAAAAACAATTTAAATCATAACAGTGCAATTATTAAATAATTTAACATTATCAATTTAATATGATTTTTAAGTTTAAATATAGTATTTTACTTTTTATATGTGTTATATTATTTTCATAAAAATAGTAAATAATTCAAATAAAAAATATAAATAATAGATTGAAGATCTTAAAAATAAAAATCTACATGGTAAATATAAAATGAAAAACATAATAATGTATATAAAATAAAATAGTAATAAAACACTTAACAAAACATTAAAATGTACAATATTAAAAGAAATCGGAATTCATTTTGAGATTATATTTAACTGTCAAAATGTGTGTTTTAAAGTGTGTTTTAGAGCTGATCTGAATGTAAATATAATGTTAATAATAATGCAATTTATTTAAAAAGTGCTTTTCTCAAATCCCAGTGAGCTTGCACAGTTATATATCTAATATTGGTCAATAATGCATATCCAATATAGATGGATACAGATTTAAAAAAAGAAAAAAAAAAGAAAGGAAAATCTGATACTATTTCAATATGTTGTGCATCCTTATTTAAATCATTAATATGTATAGCTACTTTTAAAATCATAATGCATTTATTAGAAAACAATGGCTTTTCTCTGCTCAGACTTGGTTCCTCAGATGTTGTTTTTCTTCTCCTGTTATCATATTAGGGAGTTTTTTTTGTCGCCCTTGTCTTGCACATTGTGGCTGGTGATCTCTGTAAAACTACTTTGGAACAACATGAGATGTGAGAAGTGCTACAGAAATAGAATTGAATTGAACTGATTCAAGCATCATGCTTGTTGCATGTTGCCAAAGTTTCTAATGAAGACCAGCGAGCGAGCATGCTGCATGTGCGTAACAGACAGCTAGTGAATGCAGTTGCGGCTCGTCACGCCTGCAGTCAGCTCTGCTTGAAAATGTACAGTACACGCCAGAGGAATGCTTAATAAATCAAAAAACTGATTAATGACATGACGTTGGCATCTTAGTGCAGATGATAAAGAGTCACCTGCGAATTGTGAGGTCAAATGAAGGAGAGAAAGTGAGTGGGAAGGAGGATGAGAATGGAAGAAATAGCCACAAGCAGAGTTCCAGATCTCTCCAGATGTTGCAGCACTGAACGGACTTGCTTCGCTCAGAGCCTCGGGCCATCAGGTTCAGACCAGGTGGAGCTACTACAAAAGAAACTATTAATTATGACTTCACCCCTCCTTCTTTTCCTCTCTTTCTCTCTTTCTTTCTCTCTTGCCAAACAAATATGATGGATGGGGTCATCAGAGTCTCACAGAAGCATGAACGGCTGTCAGGTGTGCTTTGATGTCCGACAGCTTGAATCTCCTGCCTTGTGCTTTGATGATGTGCTTGAAATCCAGATGAATTGACATACTGTAGTTCACACTCCATACAACACAGCGGGCCATTAAACACACTCCACATAAGATTTAACACTTGTCTTTGCTTTGATAGCGAGCGAGTTCTACTTTACACTTTTAAAAGCGATTCCCTGCAGAGCAATGGCAAAAGATATAGCCCTTATCACAAAAAATAACTTTATCTATTTCACTTCGTAATGCAGCTCAAAAGCGTTTGTTACGTGTACCACCTGTCTTAACTATTTTTAGAAGTTTATTGCTCCCTTGAAGGTCCTGGGATTGTGTGTTGTGCTTCAGACAGCAACTTGTGAAAGGATTTATTTTTCTTGCTGTACAGCTGGCATCCAATAGGTGGCGCTCCTTACATAAAACAGACCGACTGTGTAGTATTGAATGGAGGAGGATAGATTTCACTTGCTCTTTGGTTCATGGGGGTTGTCAAGGCAAAGTTTGAGTATCAATATGTATTTACAGGGTTGTGGGACAGTCAGAATTGAATTGAGAATGCCTTGAATTTGAATTGACTCTGATTTGAGGTAGCAAATAGGATGCAGAGTTTCAATTTTAATTTTAATGCAAGGAAGTAGAATGAATTAAAAAATGAATTTAAATTCATATACTGATTTTTAACTAGAAAAACAAAAGTTGGACAAAATTGAAAAGCAAAGTTGAACAAATAATTGAAAAATGTTTCTTTGTTTAAAAATATTGAAAAACATTTTTGAAAAAAAAAAGATTTATAGGTCAAGAGTGGATGAGCACTTAAATATGTGCTCAAGCTGTGAGTTTCTTTGCATTGAAATTCAGAAAAAAAATCTGTCACACCGTATCAAATTCTAATTCATCTTCATGTATGGTTTGGCCAATTCAATTCAAATTGAATTGAAAGGAAACTATTGAAGCTTGTCTTAGCCAGTGGAATAAAAGCTTTTTTTAAATATATATCTCAATTCAGATTTTTTCCACAGAAGAAAAAGACCATTTATATCTTGCAAATTTTTTCCCCCCTCAGAATTCAGAAAAATAACCATAGTTGTGAGATATAAACTTAGAATTCTGTCTTTTTTTCAGAGTTTACTTTTTTTTGTTACTGCAACAGAATAAAAATTAAAAAAGGTAATTGTAACATTTTATCTCACAATTCTTTTATTCTCAGAATTACAATATCTCAATTTCGACATTTCTTCTCAGAATTGCAAGTTTATGTCTCAAAATCGCAAGGAAATTAATTGTGAGATATAATTATATATATTGAAATTGTGAGATATAAACTCGGAATTGCGAGAAAAAAACGGAATTATGAGAGAACTCAGAAGTGAGTGAAAGAAAGGGTGAATTGTGAGTTAAAAAGTTGCAATTACCTTTATTTTATTCTCCTGTGCAAGAAAAAAGCGTCCATATGATACCAGTGTCATCAATTCTAAATTTTGCACATCCCTCTTAATGATGTGATTTATTTGATCAATTTAGATGAGTAGAAATGAATGTGCAAGGATTTTTGCATGTTATAAAAGTGCATCAAATATATTTTACCTTAATCTTATTTAATCACAATTGAGAAGTCAACTAGTTCCAGCAAAGCTAACATATACCGTTCCATAGCAGCACTGAAACGTATTAAATGACTATATAACACCTCTTATACAATATAGATTGTGGTGCTAAATTTTTGATGTTGATTTGACAAAGTCGTCCCTGCATCCGGTGAGTTGGACTGAGGCTGTGCTGTTAATGATAGCCCTCCTGTTCAACTCCCTGTGTCCCTGGAAGTCAGGTCGTGAATGAATCATTTACATTGTTTTAATCAGGCGAGTGTGAGACTGGCATACATAAATGAGCACTGGAACCTATTTGCGCTTCGTTTGCGGGGGAGAGCGACTGCTGCTTCCATCTGAGGTGGCAGGGAAATGAGGGCCAGTGCTCTGGAACGCTAAATGACCAGCCACCGTTTGGAGTCGCCCTTCAAAGAGGCAGCGACTCAAGGCGCCTCGATGTTGTCTCTGTTTCTGATTAGCTCTCCAACCGAATGGATCGCACAGATGCAGAGGTGTCACTGACAGAATCAGGACAGGCTTTTGGGTGGGGGTGGGTGAAGGTGGTTGGCTCAGTTGGCGTAGACAGTTGGGTGTGGGGGCACGAGGAAGGGCCGGTCGGTGGGGTAGGCCAAAAGGTGTGCGTGCGAAAGGCTTGGGAATCATTAGCCAGATACAAATGTTAGTCTGGACCGGGTCACGGATCAAAGAGGGTAAAATGCCCAGCTGTACAGGCAGTGAAATGCCAGCGCTGCTTTGCCACTGCGCCGTTTCGTTGCTGTCGCCGCTGCCAGAGACTTTTTTGCATAACATTACTGCAACCGACTTCTCCCTTCACTTAAACTAAACAGAGGCCTTACAGAGCTCTCTCTCTCAGTATTCCAGCTCACTGCATAATTGCATACTTGAAAGTCCATCCTTACCTTGCCTGATAATAAAAAAAACATAAAAAAGGGTTAATTATCCTACAATTCTGATTTTTATTCATAATTCTGAGTTTATATCTCACAATTCTGACTGTGCTTCTTGCAATTCTGAGTTTACTCTCACAATTCAGTTCAGATTTGTGAGCTTAAGAGTCACAAGTACCTTTTTTATTTTTTATTCAATATAGCAGAAACAAGTGTCCATAGAGACCAATTATTTTGAAACATGGGAAAACATGTTGATGTGGAGAGAATAAAAGGTATTATTTGCACATCTTTCAAAATTAATTATCATTACTTTGAAACAAAGTACAAAAAAAGCAGAACCATTAAACTATCGGTATCAGTATCTGTATATGTCATTCAGAATAATCGGTTTATATCGGTGCATCCTTAATAAAAACCCATAAACTGGTTAACAGTAAGTTTTCTGGCTATATATGGGGAATAATTAATCTGTAATAATCTAAAGGGACATTTCATGTATTTAAAAATTTTACAGTAAAAAGTCAAGCCATTTTATGAGAAACTAAATTGACATCACAGAATTTCCTGTGACACTTCACATTTTATGTTTTTTATATGAATAGTTATGTTTCTTCATTTCTATTATTAGTTATATACATTAGGGTTTTATGTTACATCTTTCATTGCTAATTTAATGTTTATTGCATTATAACAGTGTAAAAGATGGTGTTTTGAATTTGTGTGTATGACGCCATCCACCTTTCATATATTAATATTTAATATTCAGTTTATGGAAAAGCTACTTGTGATGAGCTTTGTCATTATCACCTGTTTTATGATGGCATGCCAGTATATATGACGCGATCCACACATATATATATATAATATACATAATATATCTATATATCTATCTCTATACGTACATTTAGGTCAGTCATAATACCAAATATTGGTACCGTATTTTATGATAAAGCTGCCTTTTTTTTGTAGTGATCACTAACGCATGCAGTAAGCTCACATACAAGTCCACCTTTCACCTTAGATGAAGGATCAGGGGTTGTTAGATCAGCAAAACAAATAAGTCAATAGTAGAGGCTAGGGAGTCCTCCCAGGAGTGGCATCCATCTCGGCGGTGACTGGCAGCTCTGTCAATGAGCAGGAAAGCAGTAATGTGTTGGCATTTGGAGGGTAGGAGTAGGAGGAGGAGGTGCTGGGAGAGCTGATAAGGAGAGAGGAGGGGGGAGGCCCATTCTAATCAACACTTTGCTCTATTAATAACGCATGAGATAGAGGCACAGCAGAACTCCCACTGATGAGCTTGGCAGTCGCTTGTTTTATAGAGTGGCTTGCAGTGTCGATGTGGTTATCTGCTGATGTTTTTTCCTCTTTGATTAGAAAAGGAGTTGGTAAAGTCTTACAATTCACCTTCTGAGTATAAGCTAGTAGATAACCTTACAGTTTGCAAGTAAAACAACAACAACAACAGTGGTGCTTGATTGTGCAATACTCGCCATCAGGTTGTTTTTAGTGTGTTGCCGTGCAGTTGCTAGGATGTTAGTGATGTAACTGACCCTCAGGTTTGCCCTGCCAGAAAAGATAAATAAATCGAACTTTTCAAAATACACTACCGTTTAAAGATTTTTATGAAAGAAATTAATACTTAAATTTAGCAAGGACACATTTAAATACTAAAGCCAAATCACTTTTATTTCTATAGAAATAATAGACATTTCTATTTATAGCACTTTAAACAATGCAGATTTCAAAGCAGCTTCTCGGTATTAATGTTGCAGAGTTATTCAATTATGTAACAAATACAATTTCATTTATAAAGCAGCTCTAAAAGACAGTAGTGTCATGATTCAGTGCAATTAAAAAAAAAACGAGTGAATGTTGCAAAGTTCATTCGTTAAGAAGCTAAATCACTTCAACATATTTGATTTGATTTGATTCAACTTTATTGTCATTGCACATGTAAGGTACAAGGCAACGAAATGCAGTTAGCATCTAACCAGAAGTGCAATAAGCAGTAAGTACAGGATATACAGTGTCTCCAATATGTTACAAATGTACAATAAATATACAGATAAGGCAGTACTATGGACATAATTTACAGATTTTTAAATACTATCAGCATGATATACAGATAGGTGTACTATGAACATACTATACAGATGGATTATGTAATAAGTTTATGTACACTATAAGCAGAAAAGTATGAACATCATTTACAAATGAATATGTAAGCGATACATTAAGCTGTACAAAACACACGTGCAATGGACATTTAAAAAAGTGCATAGAAAATATTCCAGTGTGCAAATGGATGATTCAGTATTCTGGATGTACAGACAGTAGTGCAAGTAATAACAAGTGTAACAGTTTTTTTTTTTTTTTTTTTTTTTTTTGGTAAACCAGATGTAGTAATGAGTAGGGGGTGAGGAGTGTGAGTGTGGTGTGTGGGGGGGGAGTCAGCGGGCAGAATTCAGTAAGGAGACAGCTGTAGGGAAAAAGCTGTTCCTAAGTCTGCTGGTCCTTGTCCGGAGGCTCCTGAAGCGCCTCCCGGAGGGCAGGAGGTTAAACAGTCTATGGTCAGGGTGAAAGGAGTCCTTAAGAATGCTGCGAGCTCGACGTAGACAGCGTTTCCTCTGGATGTCCTCAATAGCAGGAAGTGGTGTCCCTGTGATGCGTTGGGCGGTTTTCACCACCCTCTGCAGTGCCTTGCGGTCAGCAACTGAGCAGTTCCCATACCAGACTGTGATACAACTGGAAAGGATGTTCTCGATTGCACACCGGTAGAAGTTCACCAGGATGGCTGAAGACAACTGGTTCTTCTTCAGTGTCCTAAGGAAGAAGAGGCGCTGGTGAGCCTTCTTGACCAGGCTGGAGGTGTTTGTGGTCCAGGACAGGTCCTCCGAGATGTGGGTTCCCAGGAACTTGAAGCTGGAGACACGTTCAACAACTGTCCCGCTAATGTGGATGGCGTCATGCGTGTTTCCTTATTCTTTGCCCCCCCACCCCCTTTTTCTGTTTTTCACCTGGCCCATCTTTTTTCCTCCGCCTTTCTTTTTTTTTTTTTTTTTCTTTGCCCTCCTTCTGTTTTTCCGAGTCCACAATAAGTTCCTTTGTCTTACTGGTGTTAAGGAGCAGGTTGTTGTCAGTGCACCATGCGGCCAGGTGCTGTACCTCCTCCCTGTAGGCAGTCTCATCGTTGTCTCTGATGAGGCCAATCACCGTGGTGTCATCTGCAAACTTGATGATGGAGTTGGATCCATGCATAGGCCTGCAGTCGTGGGTGTAGAGGGAGTAGAGGAATGGGCTCAGCACACAGCCCTGTGGTACGCCGGTGTTGAGTGTGATGGTGGTGGAGCAGGTGTGGCCTGACCTAACATGCTGAGGCCTGTTGGTCAGAAATTCCATAATCCAGTTGCAGAGTGAGGTGTTAATACCCAGGTCTCCAAGTTTAGTGGTCAGCTTGGAGGGAATGACAATGTTAAATGCTGAGCTGAAGTTAACAAACAACATCCGCACATATGTGTTGTTATTGTCCAAGTGTGTGCGGACCGAGTGCAGCACTGTGCATACTGCATCCTCTGTGCTCCTATTGCTACGGTAGGCAAATTGGTGTGGGTCCAGTGTGGGTGGGATGCAGTTCTTAAGGTGAGCTAGATTTAATTTTATCGCACTTTTTTTTTTAGACCAGTCGCTCAAAGCACTTCATAACAATAGGTGTGAGTGCTATGGGGCGGTAGTCATTCAGGCACGTCGGGGAGGAGTGTTTCGGCACTGGCACAATGGATGTGGACTTAAAGCATATTGACAGTAAAGACATTTATAATGTTACCTTAGATTTCTATTTCAAATAAATTCTGTTCTTTTCAACTTTTTATTTACTAAAGAATCCTGAAAATATGTTATGGTTTCCACAAAATTGTTTTTGACATTGATAATAACAAGAAATGTTCCTTGAGGCTACTGAAAATTCATCTTTGATTGAAATTCAGCTTCCAAAACGTCACTATTTTTATAACCTTGTCTATGTTAGCCAGCTATCTTGGTGAAAAATTGCAACAGCAATATAAAATACAACTAATTCAGAACATGTACGTGTGCAAGTCGTAACATGGATGAACGAGATCAACAAATGTAAGATTTTGGCCGCGGGGGGGGGGGGGGGGGGGGGGGGGGGGGGGGGGGGCGCGGGGCGGGGCGACCCAATGGTCAGGTGGAGATCACTTGTTCCACATTCCTGCTATGCAATCTTCATCCAAACTTCTGTTCCATATATTTTGGGTGGTGAAGCCTAGCGGTTAAAGAACTGGTAAGAGAAAGGATGTAGGTTCAAACCCAGCAGGAGGCGACCCATGGACTAGCCCCATTGCGCCCTTGAGCAAGACACTTAACCTCATGTTTCTCCAGGGGGATTGTCCCTGTAATAAGTGTACTGAGAGTTGCTTGGGATAAAAGCATTAACTAAATGATAAATTAGCAACGTCTTGTTCAGAGTTTTTTTCTCTTTTTCTCATTAACTCATTAACCGTATTTCACAGTCCTGTTCCATAATCCTTTCCTGCAATCCTGTTTCACAGTCCTGTTCATGAGTCTCTGTCCTGTTCTGCAGTTCTGGTATATAGTCCTGCATCACGTTCCTGGCAGTCTTTGAGTCCCCAGAGTGATGGTGTGAACCGGTGAGTAATCTCCCCGCTAGTATGCCTGAGTTTCCATTGATTTTGTCTCAACTTCCAGCTCCCCCAATTACCTCCATTCAAGCCTGTTAGTGGCCATGACGTCAGGGATAGTGGATCCTAGTCTTTGCTCTCTGATCTGTTTGTTTGCACAACTAATTGTTCCTGCTGCTTCCTTTCATTAGGAGGAGCTGAGATATTGGGTTGTCTGGAACACTAAGTGCTTATTCTGTTTGTGTGCAGGGACTGGATAGAAAGAAAGAGTTCAGACTGTTTTCTTTTATACTGCATGGCTTGGTAATGGAAATATATTAACCTACACATGCAATAGAGAGCATTTGCAACTTAAAATGCTCACAAATGTGACTTTAAATTTACCTTGTATCTTAGCATCAAGGAATCAGTGCTTGTACCATCATAGCTTAGCAAATGCTATAAATATTTTGGCCTTTTGACACTTTTATTGCCTTGATAGTGGAAAGAGGACAGGAAATGGAGGGGAGAATAGGATTAGGAACTGTATTTAAACTGGCCTGGTTTACAAGAGCACCTTTGTCCAATGTGTCAAAGCAGGTGTGATAAGCACTAACTCAGGGCTCCTGGCGCAAAAAAAGAAGAAAAAAAACATTAAATAAATAGCAGGTGCTGAAAATCTAATTCATTACTGTAAAAAAGTAATGAACAAAAGTAGAAGACAAAAGTATGGCGTAAAAATTCAATAATTAAAAGTATGGTTTAATTTTTCAGTATAATTTTTCAGCTATATCAAAGTGATGCTCCTGCTAGCTGGTTAACATTAACATGAATTACTGCTAAAAACTTCTGTAAAATGGGATCCCATTTCTGCTTCAGAAGATAGATAGATAGATGACGACTTTTTTTCTCACATCCCATATCTGGAAATGCAACTTAATATCTTGCATTTGTGATTTTGCTTCTAATAATAGCAAATTCATAATAATCTCATAATTTTGCTTTATTTTAATCTCACATTTGCATTCATGGGACTCAAACAGAAGAGCATAGCTCTAGCAATCCCAAGGTCATGGGTTCGATTCCCAGGGAATGCATGAACTGATAGAAATGTATGCATTGCATATACATATGACAAATGTATATGCAATGAATTGCAATGTTAATTCGCTTGCATAAAAGCTTAAGCGTAAATGTCATTGTAAACATTGACCCTATTTACTTGCAGAAGTGTAAAAATGCATAAATATAAGCAATTATCTAACCTTATTCTTTGGTTTGACTCCAAGTGGAAGCAAGTTTCCATAGTAATGTGGCATATTTCTGTGTGAAACGGGATGTTCAATGGGAGTAAATAGAGCGACAGTCAACGAAAAGTGGACGTTCATGCCATAACAAAGCCCAAATGTGAATTTGCTAAATGAATGCCCGATTAGCTGTTTGGGTATTGGTTAACATTATCATTTCAGATTACATTTTATCAAAATATTTGCTTGGAATAACATACACTAATGAATGGTGCACAATAAAACCCCAAAATGTGCATTAAACAAGTAAACAGGGTCCATTTTAATTTCACATTGACTTAAAAGTGGACATAAAGGCCTTCGTGCAAGGGGTTAACATTGCTTCTGTTTAATGAGACCACTCTGAACAAATCCTTACAGCCTGCTAATGAGGACAGGAAGTCAAGAAGACTTACTCTCATTTCTTCTGAGCCTCAGCCCACTCTTATTTAGTCTGGCTCTCGCCGCTCTGAGTGCCTGCTTGCATCTTGTGTTTGTGTGTGAGGTTTTTTCCCCCCTGTTAAACTTCATTGTAGAAAAACTGAATTAGTCTGGAGGGTTGTGGCAGCAAGCAAGAGAGCCCCCCCACCCCCCCCCCCCCCCCCCCCACCGACCCCCCCCCCCCCCACACCACCAAAACACCCCACCCCCCCCCACACCCCCCCCCCCCCCCCCCCCCCCCCCCCCCCCCCCCCCCCCACCCCCCCCCCCCACCCCCCCCCCCCCACCACCACCCCCCCCCCCCCCCCCCCCCCCCCTCCCCCCACCCCCCCCCCCCCCCCCCCCCCCCCACCCCCTACCCCCAACCCGCCCCCCCACCCCCCCCCCCCCCCCATGCATCGGCAGTCATCCTACCCTTTACCAGCAACCCCAGCACACTCAGCAGTGAGAGGAGAGTGCCAAAGAGAGCACAGCCGTGGCTCCTTAATGACTGCCATCCCTCTCCGTGCCACGTTATTAATTAGCTCAATGATCCTTGCCGATGGGACCTGGGCGGCGGATTAGAGCCCCCCGGCACACGCCCGCGGCTGCCACTGTCGGAAAGGTGAAGAGGGACAGGACCGTGCACCGCGTGTCTCTGGAGAACCTGGGCACTGCATCCAGTATCACTCTCAGAGCCCAGGGGACCAGGTGTATGTAACAGAAAGAGATAGTGATAAAGCAGAATGCAGTGTGTAAGCTCAAGAGATAATAGGTGAGCATAGAAGTGTATATATATGGTGCTTACTTTCACCATGCTGTCTTTCCTCCCAGGCACGGTGCACACGTGACAAAAGAAAGGCCTGTGGCCCACCTGAGTGTGATTGAAAGCTCTCCTCTACAGGAGACGGTGTCTCCTTGCCCTCCCATCGAATCAATCTGTTTATCTAAGGCCCGGTGCTCATGGCACATACATTTGCGTTGGTCAAAATGAAAAGAAAGTGTGAAAGAGAGTGGGACTGGCCTCTCCAGATGCCTGGCAGTGGCATGGAACAAATTAACATAAATGTCATTGTCAGAATGGAATGAAGACAAAATCTGGGCCTGCGAGCAAGCTGTGCTGCCAGCTGATGACAAGGAGACTCATTTTAGCACACAAAAGAAGACAGTCTGGTTGGAGAATTATGTTTTTGTTGTTGAATTATGTAGTTTTATTCTTTAGAGGTGATGTATTTATTTTGCTTTTAAATTTGCTATCCCAATTTAATGTGAGGTAAGCCATTTGCAGGTTTACGTTCCAACCGACCGATATTGGGTTTTTCAGCATTACATTACATATTACACATTACATATAGCCTCACATTACATATATAGGGTTGTGCACCATTCAGTGACACAACCAGTGTCCATTCAGTGCGGACAACATCTCCAGGCGCTAGCTCCTAAGTATGCCTAGTAGTCAATTCTCAAATAACTGCTATGATGGCTTTTGTTCTACACACTCTAACGATAAAAGTACTTGCGTTGTCCAATCTATAAAGACTGTGTCTGTTCCGTGAATAGTGAGGTCAAAATATAAATTTAATGTAGGGTCTAGAAAAAACCTGATCGTGATTAAACCGGAAAAAAGTTTAAAACTTGGGCTCCTAAACGTTAGATCACTCGCACCCAAAGCAGTTGTTGTAAATAATATGATCACAGAGAATAGTTTTGATGTACTCTGCTTGACTGAAACCTGGCTCAAACCAAATGACTATATTGGTCTAAATGAAACTACTCCACCAAGCTACTGTTATAAGCATGAGCCCCGTCTGACTGGTCGTGGCGGCAGTGTTGCAACAATATATAGTGATATTCTCAATGTTACTCAGAAGACAGGATACAGGTTTAACTCATTCAAAATACTTCTACTTAATGTTACACTGTCAGATATGCAAAATAAAACTATCCTATCTCTTGCTCTGGCTACTATGTATAGACCACCAGTGCCGTATACAGATTTCCCAAAAGAATTTGCAGATTTCCTCTCAGAACTATTGGTTACTGTTGATAAAGCGCTAATTGTAGGAGATTTTAACATTCATGTTGATAATTAAAGTGATGCCGTTAGGACTTGGTTTACAGCTTAAAGGAGAACTCGCGTTTGGTAGCAAGCCAAAAAAATAACCAGACCCACTCAGCGTTTAATCTACACTAGATTTAAATATATTCGCATGGAGATGGAAATTTCTTAATTATATAGACATAGTACGCAAAGTGACGATGGTTACTGACCACTATATTGTCTAGTGCAGCTGCCTATTAATGATATTAAAGGGGTCATATGATTCGATTTCATTTTTTCCTTTCTCTTTGTAGTGTTACAAGCTTTTGGTGCATAAATAAGATCTGTAAAGTTACAAAGACTAAGGTCTCAAATCCAAGAGATATTCTTTATAAAAGTTAAAGAGTCAAAAACACCTAACTAAAACGGCTCATTCTAACACGCCCCCACATGTCTAGTCACGATGTGGGATGATTTGCATAATGCTGCCCAAATGTTCACGCAAAGAAGGAAAGCATAACTTTTATTCTCGCTGTAGTGTTGTTGCCGCCGCTGCCATGTCGTGAAGGCGCTGTGTTTCGTTGTGAAAGCGAAATACTTTGTTTGGCCTTCCAAAAGAGGACGAGATCCACTTCGTCATGCCTAGAGCTTATCTGTACTGGTCGCTGAGGGAATACATAAACTTAGTGCTGTGGATCACCGGATCGGATTTCACCGTGGACGAAGCAGAGTCCGCCGGGTCGTCACTGTGGTTGCCGCAGCCGCCGCCTTGCTCACTCTAGCCTTCCGGCCGGTCCTAACCCTAGTCCGCCGGCCTCTGCTCACTCAAGCCTGCCGTGTGTGACTTTGTGTGTTTCGTTGTGAAAGTGAAACTCCTTTGTTTGGTCTTCCAAAAATGGACACGACTAGAAATCAGTGGTTAAGTTGTATTCCAGAACACTGTTCCGCAACACTTCAACCCACATATTCAGATGTGTGCAGAACATTTTATGGAGGACCATTTCCTGATCCTGAGAGAGTAGACTACAAAGCCGGCTGTTCTGACTCAAAGACTGTCTGTACGTTTTTTATATTTACACAGTTTTTAGATTTTATATTTTATATTTAACGCGAGGGCAAGTGTAGAGTAGTGCTTGTTGTTTGTCTTTTCTCCGATCCCAAATGCAGACATGGTTTTAAAAAGACAGTATAAGTCATTATAAACAGTATAATCTATACATAACAGTGGGGGAAAAAAAGTATTTTGTCAGCCACCAATTGTGCAAGTTCTAGCACTTAAAAAGATGAGAGAGGCCTGTAATTTTAATCATAGTTATACCTCAACTATGAGATACAAAATGAGAAAAAAAATCCAGAAATCACATTGTAGGATTTTTAAAGAATTTCTTTGCAAATTATGGTGGAAAATAAGTATTTGGTCAATAACAAAATTTAAATCTCAATACTTTGTTATATACCCTATGTTGGCAATGACAGAGGTCAAACGTTTTCTGTAAGTCTTCACAAGGTTTTCACACATTGTTGCTGGTATTTTGGTCCATTCCTCCATGCAGATCTCCTATAGAGCAGTAATGTTTTGGGGCTGTCAATGGGCAACACGGATTTTCAACTCCCTACAAAGATTTTCTATGGGGTTGAGATCAGGAGACTGGCTAGGCCACTCCAGGACCT